>MU226944.1:974552-994789 GCA_018584345.1 Thuja plicata
ATCATATGTTGCCATCAATGCCAAAGGGGGAGATTGTTGGAGATTTGATTCTAAATAGTTGATTGATTGTATGTTTGTCATTGATGACAACATATAATACACAGTAGTACTTCTGTATGTACTTATCAATATGATGACATGAAGACCACTGTGGATAGATACATGTTGTTGACATGTTTACTATGCTATGTTCATACACGCAGACCCATATATGAAGTTTCAGTTAAGATATGTAATTCAGGTATTGACGGTTACAGTTCTGGAGGAATAACAGTTTAAGGCCGACATATGTAATGTGTTGATCGAGTTGCACCTATCTTCAGGATATGCATGTGTATATTCATGATGAGTTATGATTTTTTGATATTAATCTAAATGCACCAAACATGTTTCAAGAAGATTGCAAAGTTATGGTTAAATTGATGAAGTCGACTTAGTGAAGTGATGCGTCTATTCAGTTATTACTTGCGCAGTTGTAATTATGCTTGCGCGCATAGTAGAGCTGACAAGGATGTTAAGAAGAGTCATCCTATAGGTCCCATGATCTCATACTTGGTCTATGTACTTATAGAAGGTTGTTTGTGATAAGAAGAGTTGCGAAAGCCAGAGATTAGAAAAGCAGAGAAGAGTGTTAAAGCAACAAAGCTATATTTATCATATGTTGATAATATAGATATTGAAGTTGAAGCTTTCAAACTATAGATAAGATTATTGTAGTGATTTAGAAGAGGCTAAAGCATCAGCGCATAAAAGGAACTGATTAGACATGTAGTGTCACAAACAGCAGTTCACCTTGTTGATACAGTGTGTATCAAATAACCAGAAGGTTGTAGCCTTCACCACTTGGGCAGTGAGTTCTTGGATAGTGAGTCCTCCACCCATAATAGGGTTATTGTAAAAGACTCCTAACAGGGTCTGACCCTTAACCAGGTCACTATACTACTACATTGTAATGTACAACTCCTAACAGGGTTGAAAGATCTTTTAATAGGGATCACTATAAAAAGTATAGTTCTTTGTGGGTACTAATTCCCATCGGGGTTTTTACCATTTGGTTTCCCCGTAACCAAATTGATGTGTTGTGTAATGTGTTATCTAAATGTGCATTTAAGTTATATCAATCTAGATTAATAAGTACAAAAGATTTAAAGTTGCTGATAACTGATTCACCCCCCCCTGTCAGTTATCCCTGAAGTATTCTAACACATACCTTTGTTAGATTAGGAAAGATCAATATTCATTACAGATCATTCATACAAGGGAGCTGTACCTTCAAATTCAGAGGGAAAATAGGTTTTCAAGTAACTATTTCCCAACTATTGTATTCAATTTTTCTTAAGCATTTTTGGGGATTTTTTGAGTTACATTCAAAAGAACAATCTGTTTACCAACAAGTACATATAAAAGCTAAGAGGTCAAAAACCAGACTGAAATCTAGAAGCCTGTCTTGCAATTATATTTCATCTCTCTTTTAAAACTATTAAAATTGATCTATTTATAAGTCTAAAACATCTTGGAATCCTTAAGATAAGGATGCAACAAGCTTCAGATGGTTTAAGAAACCTAACCCTAAAATTTGCAGAAAAGACAAAAAAGAAGAGTGACCCAAGCGGTGGAAAGACAAAAGTAGAGGATAAAATTTGATCTTCTCCTTGTCTTCATGTGATCTTCTACACCTTTGGTTTGTGTACTCCCATGATAGTTTTTGATATTCTTTAATGATGAATAACCTACCTATTCTACAAGAAACTACATGTCAGATCCTCAAACATTCTTTTATTCCTCAAAAAGTCAATTGTGGCAGCATTCTTCTTTTCTGTCTTTATATGAACTTTGGCACCTTTGTTTGATTATGTTCAGGATAGCATCAAATGTTTGCATTGAGACCAAGTGACCACCATTAAAGGCTAACCTACACTTGTCTTTTATATTTCTAACCTTCTTGTTCTCATAGATTAGGTGCCAAGTGTCCCCTTTTTACTCTTTGTCCAAGACATCAACATCCACTGTAGCAACCTTCTTTTTATTTGGCTTTGTCTTCAAGTCCCATGCTGCCACATCATCTTCTGTAGACCAATTAAAGCTCTGAATGCTTTGTAGTTGTGCTTTTTTCCTTTCCAATCTGACATCAATTATGCCTTTAACATCTACTATAAATTTATTGATGTTTGTTTCTGCCTTGAAAGCTTCATCTAAAATCCTATTATAGTTTTCCATATCTAAATTTGAATCTGAAATAAATGCCTTTTTATTAGGAAGCAGATTGTCAAATTCACTTTTTCCAGGCCTCCAAGGCCTTAGTCTGATCATCCTCTCCCTTGATTGGAGGAATAAACCAGTTAAAACTTGATCCCAAGAGGCTGATCTTCACCTCAATTTGATTCAACTTTCCTTTGAAAAAAGGTAAAGCCACATTTATTTTCTCAATCTCATCCCCCGCCTCTATCACAATCTCTAATAGATCTAGCTTATGTGGCTATAAATAAGCCAACTTTTCAAATATTTGTACCCTACTTGACCAAATTGTGAAATAAGGATTCAAAATGGAGATGTACCCTGTCACCTCAACATGTAAAGTAGGTAATTTATTGTATGCATTTAGGATTATATCATTTTTATCTTTTAAGATATCAATCCTATGATGAAGTATATTAAATAATGCATTTATGGCAATCTCATTATCCCTTTTAGCCATATCCTCTATTTTTGCTTCTTCCTTTGTATCAACCTTTTCTTCTATATGTGGAGGCTGCTCTAAGGGTACATATACAACTTTTGGCTTTTCTAGCAATTGTTTGGTCAATTCAACAACTACCCTCTCTTGTTCATGAATCTTGATTTGGCATAATTCTATGTCCTTAGCTAGGGCACTAGCCTCATCTACTAAAGTTTCACATCTTTCAGATAATTGCTTTATCTTATCCTCATTCAAATGTGCCCAATGTGTCATTATTTGGGAAATCCCCAAATTAGCTGTGTTCTAAACTGACCACACCATTTGGTTCCCCACCATGCTCTCTTGAATATTCAATAATTGGGGCTTCTAGTCTCTAGGACATAGACTCCACATAGAAAATGATTGATAATTTGGAATATATATGAATCCTTTGATCATATCACCAATTTGGACCTTAGTTGTCATATTTAGGTCTGGTTGCTTTCTTATTTGGTCTATTATAAATGCCAAGGCTAAATCCCAGCCTTCAACAAGCAACATTCCACTGTCCAAAAGTAATTTCCTGGCTTCTTCAGGAGTAATATCCTCAGTTTCAGGATCATATGTTTGTAGAGCTAAGAGAGCCTCATTTTTCAATGCTTCCTCACCAGATAATCTTAGCTACTCTTTGATTTGTTTCTGCTTAAGCCATCTGAGGAAATCCTTGAATTCATCAGTTTTTATGAAATTGTCATCTTTTAAAAACTATTGTTGATGGATTAGTCTCTCATCTATACATGTTTTCAAAGGCAAATCTATGTCCTCTTCCACTTCTTTCTGCAATTTTTTCCCTTTTCTTATTTCTTTTCTCAGATTATGATAAGTCTTGTTACCAGGAATAAGGGCACTTACTCTATCTTTTTCCCTCTCTCTTCTCTCATAATTTTGAGCATGATAATACTGACCAAGATCAATCTTCTACTTCTTTAGGGCAGGCTCATATGTACTCTCTAGTTCTATTTCCTTGGTTAAATCAACGGTGATCATTTCACCTATTGCCATTGCTTGTTCACTGCCCTACGATTCCTAATCCATTGGAGGTGGGCTTGGATTTGAATATCCTTCATCACTATCCTCCTCATACTCTAAATCAGAGTGGTCAGGCTCTTCTTTCCCTTTTCCTTTCACATCCAGGTGATTCTCCAATTGTTCACATAAGGTATGATGATTTTTCAACATAGCTTCAATTCTATCAAAATAAGGCAAATTAGGAAAAAAAAACCCCAAATGCCACTCCTCTTCTCTTCACTTGTTTTTCCAAATCCAATAGTTCTTGGATTTTGTCTCTTCTTAGCTTCACCTCCCCTTCATCAATAATATTTCTTCTAGCATCTTCCTCCACACATTTACCATGTAGATAAGTGTTAGGAATGGTGGGAGTAAGGATTTTCTTAGCTCTTGCAATGAAACCTTCTGTATCAATATACCTATATAAGGCAAAACCCATCTTGTAATCATTCAACCAGTTGCATACTAAGTCAATGGCCTTCTTGCCAATTTTAAATTGATATATCTTGAATTCTCTAGGGGTAAATGTCCCCTTCCTATGAGGTGCAAGGTGTTCATTATTAGTTAACATAAGCTGCCAAATAAATTCCATTGCAGCAATTCTGGTTGGTACATGATATGGTAAAATATGAGGGGGATGAGAACATCCATAGACTCTAATCATTGTAAAATTTATCTCCAAATAGAAATCACCCCAATTATGGTCTCCCTCCCATTTGTCTACATACTGACAGGGTCTTAGCAGTTGTAACACCTTCACTGGGAGCCTAGTTTTGTTCACATCTAGACTTTGCATTAATGGGTAAACTACCCAATTCTCAAATCCACAAAAATTCACAATCTTTGGCAGTGAAGTTCCAAATTTTAATCCAAAACTGGATAGGGTTAGGCTGTTTATAGTACAACTACTGAGGGTTTAGATTTTTCAAATCCATAATATTATAATTGAAATGCAACAATAGATGCATCAGGATTGAATAATGCAGGAATTTGGGCTCCTTCTCCTTCTTTTGTATGGCAATAAACCCCTTATGCATCCTTTTGATGATATACTGAATGTAGTCATAGCTGGTGCTGGAGTGTACATCCTGTAAGTCTAAAACCAACATGAGAATCCTAGCACCAATTCTCACAGCTCCTCCATCCTTTCCCAGTACTCTATATAGGGCATATGCAATGTACTTGATATAGAAATTTAAATCCTTGTAGTAGTAAGGTACAATTCCTGGTATAGGGGAAATATGGTCTCTGACCTCACTAAGGATGTGCCTCTTCAATTGAGTCCTAAAAACTCCAGACTGTAGCCTATACCTTTCCTCTTTCCTAGGGAGGTTAATCTCAGTGGATATTGTGTTGTATAGGCCAAAAGCTTGCATGAAAGAATTTCTATTTAAGGCTAACAATATAGTGCCATCATTCTTTTTAATTTTTTTTGTTAATGGGTCATAGTGGTGTGCTAGTCCTAGGAACTGGTCTACATCTACAAATGCATCAGAGACTAGAAACTTAGCCAATCCACAACTAGTCCAAGGGTTTAAAATAGGCATAGATTTATCACAATTTTTGTAAAAGTAATTGAAAAGAGAAAACCTATGGTTTTTGGAGTTTTGGCATCTCTTATGTCTGCATACTCATCTGATAGAATATCTGCATTTGCCTTCTTTTTTTGAGTGGAACCAGGAAGCAGCTTCAGAAACTCATTAGAAAAGTTTCTCTTTACCTTAGCATCTTCATCAACATCATCATTTCTCCCACTAGAGAAGGCTATGATGACTGCTTTACTCATTTTGCTCAATTCTATTCTGTTTTACTTTCTACTTCTTTTCATCGATATTGAAACAAATTTATTCATAGAAACCCTATTCCTCCTTTGGAATTCATAGAAGATAATTCAAAAGCACTGAAATCCTATAAAAATCACTTTAAAATCAACCAATTTCACTAAATTAACACTTCTCTTTTGGACACAGAAAACCTAGCAAATTCTTTCACTCTAGAATTATAAATGCAAGGTAAATAAGAATAAGCAATGATACCATCCTTTATCACAAAATTATACAAGGTACATAGCTCATTATTGGAAAATAAATTACTTCCACCTTCAAGTTTTCATACTATGTCATTAATCCAATTCCTAGCCGTAGCCTCTGAGTGTGACAGGAAATCAAATTCAAATGAGTGCATTCACAGTAAAAATCCTTATAAAATTCAAACAGAATCACCTTTTGATATAATTGGATCTTTTTTAGACATCTCATCTACTTTTCCCATGTAGTCATTAATTTTTTACATTCCTTTTGGTCAATGATTTCAGCAATGTCATGTCAGCAACTACCTTTACCCTTTTTTCGCCTTAACTATCATTTTCTTATCTAGCGACCACGTGACTATGCATTGTCTCCTTATCGTTGAACAAATCTATTAACCTTAGTTTCTTTCTGAGACCTGGCGACAACGAGCCTTTCTTCATTTTACCTTAACTATGGTTCACTTCTAGCGACCACGCGACTGAAGGAATCCAAGTTGCTAAAATAATTTCTTAACTCTGAGTTTATTAAGAGACCTCGTGACCAAAGCCTTAGTTTCTTAATCACTGGGTAAAAATTGATTTTAATATTTCTCTTGGAGACTTGACGACTATAGTTTAATATGACATTTATTTTCTTAGTCTCTAAGTCACCATAAGAAATTTGACTTAGCCTTTTCATCTAGAGATCATGCGACTACCATTGATCTTATTCCTTGAGTATCCAACGGTCCCGCCAAGTCACTAATTATATTATAAGAATATTAAAAGATCTGGATACCTAGCAGCCAATGTGAAATTTATACCTTAGTCTCTTAATTGCTAGATAAAATTTCTTCATTTGGAGACTACACGACCAAAGCTTCAATCCTACACATTTTGAACACGTGTCTCATCTTTATTGCTTGTCTCTAGGTCACTGAATAAAAATTCACTTATCAAATTTTATCCATGACTCCATGACTACTGTTGATCTTATTTTAATCCTGTGGTTGTCCCCAAGTCTCTGATCCTTTAACTTAACTCACTTCATATCCAAAGACCTCGTGACTCATTGTTTTCTAACTCACCACTACCCTGATCTAATCTGGAGACTTCGTAACTGTGGAAAATCCAAGTTGCCAGACACTTTGACTTAACCCATGATTTGTTCCACAATAGTGCAACCAAATCCTTTGTCTCTATGTCACCATAAAATTTTTAAAGGTAAATATTACTTGGAGGCTTCGCGACTGACAGAAATCGCTAATTCTCGTGACTTTTAAAAGAATATTCTTTTCTCTTAGAGACAACCCGACTAAGGTGAATCGCTAAGTATTATAATAAAATGAAATATTCATTTATATTAAGAGACTAGGTGACTAACCTTAAAAGGCACTTGACTTATTAAATGACATAAGCTTCCAAAAAAGGTAACTCAAAAGTATAAACCTGATTAACATTTCTAGGGCCTTTGACATTTTTGCATATAATGAAACTTAAGACATAGGGTTTTTTTACCATTTCTTTGGATTTTGATAGAAAAACATGGAAATTTCTCAGGGATTCTACAATTTTAGACATATTTTCAGCATTTGGGAAACCAAAATTTTTTAGGGAAAACACTAGGACTGGAAATACAACCAACAATTTAGAAACCTTGGAAATTTGAAATCTGGACTGTGGGTCAGAATTGAGGTAGAATTTGACCTATGTCAAGGTTGAGGATGATGGTGACCTAGGTTAGGGTCGAGGGAGACATTGACCCAGAAGGTCAACTTTGACCCTGAGGTCAAGAATCTAAGATTTGCAGGTCAGAATGTCAGAAACAGGCCGACAATAAGTGGAAAATGGGGCAGAACAAGGGGAAAAGCTAGATCCAAGTCAGAGACCCATTCAAGGTGCTTGAAATGACCCCATACCACTTACTCAGAGGGCTAAACCAATCCAAAATGGAAGTTCTTCCATTTTCCAACAATACAATTAGCCCCCACATTAGCAAGAGTATGGACTCGATGCAAACTCTTGGTAAAGGAGATCATGAATAAAATATAATGCTATTGAAATCAAAGGGACAAAACAATCCTCAAGCCCCCAAGGAATTAAGTCTCTTTCAACCTCATATTACAATAAGAGAGACATCACCAGTCTGTTAGGTCTTTATAAAAATTTTCCAAAACAATGAGTCCTTGGTCTGCATTTAAAAAAAGGGTCTTATGTAAATTTTTGAAACCCTTGCTTTCAATTTTCAAAATGTAAATGTTGTTTTCAAACCCTAAGCATTAGATTGGTTTCTATTTTTACATTAACTTTTTGTCACTTAAGTCTTGTGTCCACCATGTGTTCTTTTAAATGGGGCTGTGTTCAATAGTTTGTAAATTCCTAACTCCTTGGCACTTTATTCATCCCTAAGTCTAAAAGCCCGCAGGTCTTTTATTAAACTATTATGTGTCAAGCTGATATGTTTTAATCTAACGGTCCACTTAATGAATTAGTCTTGAGATGTACATAATCTATCATTCAATTCATTAAGTGTTGATGACACATGTTTTCGGTGGGAATAGCATAAGTTAAAGCTTCAGTAAAACAACATGCAATTTCTATTTCATCCAACGGTCCACTTAATGGCTTACTCTCAACATGATCAAGGTCTATCATATAAGTCATCAAGTCTGAATGATGTGTGTCGCTGTAGTGACATGGGATCTATTGCAAATTTTGACAAAGATTAAAGTGTAGATAGATCCAATGGCTCTCTTAATTTCTTATGATAAGGATGCACACCATCTAATGTATAAGTCATTAAGTGGTGACGATGTGTGGCAGTTGGCGGGCCCGATATTTGTGAACAGTTGTTTGTTAAAATATAGTCAAACTCCCTTTTAATCCAATGGATGACTTAATAGCTTAATGCAAGCATGCGTAAGATCTATTATTCAAGTCATTAAGTTGTGTTTCTACATGTCCTGGAGATGACATGGATTCCATTAACAATAAAGGTGATCATAGATTAAAGGGCTGACAGTTCAAAAAAGATCTAACGAATGACTTGATTGCTTACTGACAAAGTGATTAAGATCTAACATGTAAGCCATTAATTTGTGAAGCCATGTGTCCCAGTGGGTCTGGCTGAGTCATAAGAAAAGAGTTAACAACTGAGCATCTAAAGGTTGATAAAGTGATCAAGATCTATAGTATAAGCGATTAAGTTGTGCTGACACGTGGTAGTTGGTGGGCCCAGTACAGTGCAAGGATAAGATAAAGAGGATGTAGTTTGAGAAATATTGGATGGCTCACTTAAGTAATTAAGGTGGAGATGAGGAAGATCTAGCATATAAGCCATTAAGTGGTGTTGACGCGTGTCCAAGTTGATAAAGTTGCATCCATAGTTAGTAAAGTCTGGGTAAAGTAAGTGGTGGTCAGGTTAGAAAAGATCAGACAATTGACTTAAAGGCTTATGGGGAAGATGCATTCTATCTAATGTTTAAGAGATCAAGTAATTCTAACATGTGTCCAAGATGAATAGTGATTTCCATAAATTAATGAGAGCCACATGATAAGATGAGATGCTGATAAGATCTATGGTTGATATTTAAAAGTTAAAGACCAGATGAATTGATTATAGAGCATGTGGCCACTTTAGTAAAATTAAAAGAGAGAGATTGATTTGATTGAGAATTTAATTCATTTCTTGAGTTCAAATTTTCCATAAACACTGAAGTGATTGAAGCAAAACTGAAATTTGCAGCAAATCTTGCGCTCTGTGTAACAAATTGCAGAATGGGTAAGTTTTCTGTCAAAACATTAAAATTCATACTTGCAATAGGGTTTCAAGTTCTGAAAGATAAATAGAGTATTTATACAATCTGATACTGTTACCGTAAGAAAACCTAAGTTTAGAAAATGACCCCTAGAATTGAGTTCACTGGTAAAGTAGATTATAAAGACAGGAATGTGCGGGATGATCTTCTACAACAACTCAATGGATCCACTAATGACTCTACTCAAATAAAAAAAATAGTGCATGTAAGTCGTCGTTTTAGAGTTGGGTAGGGTTTGTAGGATCTGGGAAGATGGACTAAAGATGCCAAGGTTAGTGTTTTAGCCAAAGAAATGCTCATATCCCAAACTATAAAATATGAGATTTGGATGTTGGAAAATTGATAGTTCCTAGAGTATTTATGGACACAGATTTGTTGATTACAATTGCTAAAGCTTGTGATAAGGTGTCTAGGCTTCTGAGAGATATAGATGGGAACATATTATTGAATGTCTCACTTGATGAGATAAGAATTTTTTTCAAGTTGAGTGACCTTTCTATTCAGATGGATGACATAGACTTTGAGTATTTCAAAGAAGTATACAAGAATCAAAAGGACTACTTCAGAAATGGGCCTTTGAAAGAATGTTTCAATAAGATAAGGGGTTTAATTGTAGTAGGCCCTAACACACCAAAGCCTTTCAAATTGGATTATTTTAGTGGCAAGGCTAGAGGGATGTATAGTGCCCTGTGTCATGTTCTAGGAGAAGATGAGGAGACAATAATGCCTATTCATTTTATGCTTATGATGGTCCAAATTTTGCATCCACATTTGTCTGTTGTCTTTGAATTTGCTAATTACATTGCTGATTTAATGCATCAAGGTCTAGTAGGGATAAAATAGTATAAGATAGTCAAGCCATTTGTATGGTAGTCTATGATGATGCACATAATCTTATATAATAATGTAGACTATTTTGAGAAACAAATGGATCTTATCGAATTTCAGGATGATGAAGATTTTCCCATTCAATTGTGTAGTACTGATTTGTCTTGGGATAGGAAAGAGGCCAATTTTATTAATTTTGATAGATGTTTTGCCTCTAGGCTCAGAGCACTATTATTCACAGAAAACCCAAGGATTCACGTAGATGTGTTGATATTTCTAAGACCAATGAAGTATGCTAAAGAATTTCAAATTGTTCACAATTGGGGTGACTTCATTTTATACCCTGTTTCAAAAGTTATTAGGGTCTATGGTTTTAGAGGAACTCCAAATGTCCTCCCTTATAGAGTACCACTCAATATAGGCATGGAAAAAATCCTGAGACAACTAGGTGGGTTGCAAGAAGAAGCATTGACTTGAAAAATGAAGGGAAACACCTTCCCAACCATAAAAAAAGCACACCAATTTATTATTACTAAAGGAGGATGGACCTAGTTTCATAAATACTTGGAACCTTATTAGTCGGCAACCTCAATGGAAAGATGTGTAGATAATGAGGGATTCATCAGTGAAATGTTTAGAAAGAGAACTAAATGTTTAGCTCTAGAACATCACTTCAATTTTCCTAGGGATATAATTAGAAATTAATTTGATTTGATTAAGCAAGAAATGGTTAGTTTATAAGAAATCATTAGATTGTGTCCATCATTTTGATAAAGCTTATGATTATTTGAAAGAGTTTATGCCCTAGGAAAAGAAGATGGAATCCCTGATGAGCATGTTTGAAGATATTATGCAAGCCTTAGACCAGAAGAAGAAGGTAATGGAAATAGAGCCAGAAAAGGCCAAGGCTGTTCTGAGCAAAGCTACACAGGGAAGGATTGTTCCACCAGGAAAATATGTGGTGTACCAGTGGAGAGGATATAGGAAAATTCTTCAAAGAGTTGAAAAGACCTCTGATCGAAAGGGGAAAAGAGCATTAGACTCCAATACCAAATCAATGCCATCTCCAAAAAGGAAAAAGGGTAGAAAGAAAATATCAACAACAAGATGATATTTTTCCCCTTCCCAATCTCCCTTGCACATGTATGAACAGACCATTGCTGAACAATTGATGCAAATGGGAAACACTGGACATGTCTTTGTTACAACCTAGGAACTACAAGATGGATTTCTAGAGGCACCTAAACATGTTGAAATGGACTTGATAGTAGCTGAGTTTGCTAGGAAGGAATTGGATCATGTCACTAAGCAATCTAGTGATGAATTATTGTTAGATGACAAATTTGTTAGAGAAAGGGCTTTCATTTAGTTCCTTTGGAGAATTCACATTAATGAATTCAAAGGGAAATGTTAGAAGTTGCAGGATGATCATCTTGATAGAAACAAAGATGACATTAAAAAGGAAGTAAAGTAGGAGATGGTAGCTAAATTTGACCAGATCACTCTTGAAGAAGGTAGAGAACTAGTAAAGAAAGAAAGAGTTCTTATCCTACCTAAGTGGGACCTTTCTGATGTCATTGTCTTTGACACTGTTAGGAAAGATACCAAACCAATTTACACTAGTGGAGTGTCTAGTGGTGTCAAATTTAGTGAAGACCATGCAACATTGGTAATGTGGTCTATCAAGAAGAAAGAAAATAAGAAAAATGCTGAAGGTGACCATGCTGAATAGTTAGGCAACCTATTAGTAAAGAGAGTTGCAGGTACCTTAGGGGTAGAAGCAGCTAGCATTACTCTAGAATCAAAAAAATTTGGTATGAAAGTAGCTAAGAAACATGAAGAAGAAGTCAAAAGCCTGAGGAAAAAATATGAGATAGTCATGAAAGCATATAATGATAAAAGGGTAAAGTCTATTGAAAAAGACAAGAAAATTGCTATCCTAGAGGGAAAACAAATATCCCAATTTTCTCCTCAAAGGATGATAACACAAGACCCACATTAGTCTAGTTCATCTAGTCCAATTGTGACTTTCCCTCCTTCCCCTATACCATCAAGTCCTATTACACAAGAAGACTTGGAATTAGAAAAAGAAATATTGGTTGTTGAAAGGACCAGATTAGAAGAATCAAGGAATAAATGGATTAAAGAGTATTAAACATTTAAAGAAGTAGAGGCATGGGTCCAACAAAGGTACTCTGATAAAATACATTCCACCCTCATGTAGATGGAAAGAAAATAAGACTGAGTTGAAATTATTTTATTCCATATCTAAGGAAGAAAACAATATTGGTATTGTTTTAACTAGTACTTATAAATGCTTGAAATTAATGGTGGATATGGACATCAAGAGAAGCACTATCATCAGAAAGATAGAAACTTTGAGGAAATAATATTCAAAGGATATATATGAGATGTTTCCTAACCTTTTAAAGAAGAGTGGTGACATAAAGAGTGAAGCATTATGGCTAAGAAAAATGAATGAGGCATCAGCCACCAGGGCCAATAGTATTATTACTTTGGAAAGCACACTTTTGTTTGTCCAAACTGTGGAAATTATTGGCAAAGCCAGGGTATTTTTTGAATTTTGGAAAGAGGAAATTGAGAAGGAAAGTGTCAGTTGGGATGAGATTAATAGGAAAATATTAGAATGAATTTAGAATAACTGAGAGGGGTGGGGGGTGAATCAGTTATCCTCAAGTCCAGATGTGCCCATTAAAACTTTACACCAATTTGAACAATTCATATCTGCTTGGCAACAATAATATAAAAGTGTACAGTTTACTGTACTAATGAAATAAGCTTGTAGAAACTTAACAGTAAAACACAACTTAAAAATTCACACAAGTTGACACCATGATTTAACGTGGAAACCCAATATGGGAAAAACCACCAGTGACATGCTACCAAGTTTTCACTCTTCTGAAGTGAGCTCTGTTAGGAGCCAACCCTGTTAAAGGTTACAAAACACACTGTCAAATGTGACCTAGTTAAAGGATTTAATCACCCTATTTGGAGTGGCCTTGTTAGAGGAATTAGAACAATAAACCTGAATATCACCTTTCTCAAAGGATTTATACAAATATTGTTAGGTCAACCTTGTTAAAGGATTTTAACTGATACAATGGTTAGAAAGTAATCATCAATTGTGATCTGATACATACAACTTACTTTGCAAATCCAGATCTGATTTTAGCTCTAATGCTAACTTACTGAGTGGCCTCCATTCTCATCTCAAACTCTAGATCTTCTTGGAAATCTATCAAGCAATTACTCATGTAATTCTTGGCTTCTCTATTCAGCCTTCTCTGCAAGGTCATGCCAATCAGTAAATTAACTATGCAATCCTCTTGCACACACACACACACACACACACACACACACACACACACACATTTCATGAATAACCCCTTGAGGTTATCTTATACCTCTTCATCTAGGTGAGATTAATCTTTTCCTCTTAATCAAGATTGTAGATCTTAGGTTAGGTCAGATCCAATAGATCATCCCATCATTACATTACCATTTACTTCTCCAAAGTAGTCTTTAATTAAATCTTGATTCCATGCATTAATTATGATTACCCATGCATTGAATAATGTGGATCAATATTTAATTAACTTTACATATCCAAATAAAATCAACTATTTCGGCCAAAGATCTTAAATCTCATCATTAATCAAAATACTGGTGCTCAGCCACCATTGTGTTCTCACTCGGCCAACACTGAACTTGCTCAACAATTTCACCGGTGCTCGGTTGTCACTAGAAATTCTACTTGGCATACTGGTGCTTAGCACAAACCAACCAGTAAAACATTCATCAAAAGATAAACACATTGCTTTGCCAATGTGCCAATTGATCAAGTTCCCTTGTTATTTTCCTTAACTCAACCATTCCACTTGGTCTTTTTGTTAAATCTTCTTCATCAATCAATAGATATGGTACTGAAATAGATAGAAATTGTTGGAAAGTTGACTTCCTGAGGATGCATGACTTATTTTTTGTTGTCATCATGGAAAAAAATTCATACTAAGTTTCTATCAAAGATAACTTAGAAGATAAAATGACTAAGTATGGAAAATAGGACAGACAGAGATATACAACGATCAACACATCAACACACATGTGAGAGATTGAATTAGAGTATGTGTGTTTAGATGTATATTCTATGTGATGTCTACATACTAATTCTAGACACGCATGGTACAACATGATAGTAAGAAGAAATTACAGACAGATCAGTACACCAGCAGTCTAGAAGACAGAGCATGAAAGCCGACTAGTGTTTTGATCAGTGTGAATTATTTTGTTGTGTAACAGCCAAGTGTCTTTGATTATATGTTTGTAATAATGTGTTTAGTATTGTTGTAAACACTCTTAAGCTGACTTTCTTGGAAGTGTTGTGTATTATGTTTTAGGGCTGACCATAAATCTTCTTTTGGGTTGCGTCTATTTGGGTATGAACATATAAGTATGTAATGTAAAGTTATGTTACGTGTGTCAAATAATATGCATGAGGAAGATATAGAAGAGTAGTATGATGAAGTTAGTATGAGATAAAGCTCTTTAAGAGAGTAAGAGAATTTGTGCATACACGGAACTGATTAGACAACAGTTTCATCACAACAATTCATTTTTGATATAGTGTATATCAACTATCAGAAGGTTGTAGCCTTCACCTTATTGGGAAATGAGCTATATACCTTTAATAGGGTTTTTTTAATAGATTCTTAACAGGGTCTAAGACTCCTAATAGGGTCATTGTACTTGGATTGTAAAGATTGCTCCTAACAGGGCAAAGGAACTTTAACAGGTTCATTATACTAGTGCAATATTTGTGGGTACTAATTCCCACCAAGGTTTTCCTCTGATCAAGGTTTCCCCATAATAATATCATGTGTTATGTGTTCTTTTATTGAGCTTCATTGGATGTATGTTTGATTTATGTTTAAGTTGTTGAAATATAATAAATAGACAAACACTGATTCACCCCCCTCTCAGTGTTTCTAACAATTGGTATCAGAGCATTGGTCCTCTAAAAGAAAGTTTAACCACTTGAGGAGATCATGGACTCAGTAGAAGAAAAAAATTTTAAAAATAATCTTGAAGCGGCTCTTGAAGATCTAGACAGATCTGAAAAATAAAATGAACTTAGACTAAAAGTTGATGGTTCACAAATGCTTATCAAGAAATTGAGAAAAGTTTTGAAAGATTGTTCTACAAGTGATTTAGGGAAAATGGTCAAAAATCTAAATGAAGAGAACATGTCTCTAAAAGATAAAATTGAAAATTTGGATAAACAGCTAACAGACAATCAAATTTCTATTAAAGAAAAGATCAAAGAAAGAAAATAATTAGAAGATGAACTTTTGAAAGCAAATATGAAAGTATTGGAATAGGAGAACATAAAGAAGAAGATGGAATCTAAATTAACAGAAGCAATGGATAAGATTGATAAACTCCACTCAAGTTTTGATTCACTTCAATCCCAGGTCAATGCACAAAAGCAAAAAAGGTGACACTACTAGTCATGGATATAGTGTAGCACAAATTGAAATCAATTCATTAGAAGAAAGAAAGAAAGCACATGAAGCATCTTCAGAAGAAAAGAAAGTTGAAAATATTGCAGAGATTAAAATAGATCCACCTAAAGGAGAAATCAAGAAAGTTAACAAAACTTGTTATGCATGTAATAAAAATGGTCATTTGGAAAGAGATTGTAAAGAGGTAAGACCTTTCAATGGTTATTGTTACTCTTGTAATAAGTTTGGTCACAAGGCTATACATTGCAGAATAAATCAAGGAAATCAGTCACAGTAGAATTAGAGAAGAATTAATCAAAACAATCAGAGAAATCAACCTCAAAGAAATTTTCAAAACATTACATGTCAGATATGTAACTACAATGGACACATAGCAAAGCAGTGCAACATGATGAACAAGAACATCATACCTTCTATCATCTATCACACATGTGGAAAGGCTAGACACATCTTGAGGTTCTATAGATCTAGAACTCAAAAACAAGAGAATCCTAAGAGATCACTATTTGAAGAAGAAGGAGAAGTCAAGTTTGTTCAAGAAAAAGAAGATTCAAGCAAAATTTGGGTTGAAGTAAAGAAGGACAATGTAGAGAACAAAGTAGTTGATGCATCCATAATGGACACAACCTCTATTTCTGGTTGAATAGACCTTCTTGGTCTTAGGGGGAGCTATTCTAGCTTGAAACCCCTGCGCAGCTGGTATACTCACCTCTAAGTATGTGCCTATGAAATTATGTTTATGATCATAGTTGAATGTAGTATGCATATACACATTATCTATAATACACTCTGAACGAAGTTTGAGATTCTCTATGAAAACTATGTATAGTTGCAAATATCAAATGCAATAACTTTTATAAAAAGAAGTAAGTGTTCGATCATCCTCACATTTACATTTGAGGTCACAAAACTTGGTGAGCACAAAAGCACTGAGCATCAAAGCACATAAGCATAACAGATTTGGTGGTTAAGAAGCATGGTTGAGAAGTTGAAACAAAACCCTAAAAGTCATGCCATTTTGGATTTTCATGAAACCCTACTTAATCAAGTTCCAAGTAAGTATGGTGACTCCAGTTGTATTTGATATTGTAGAGAGGAAGAGATTTGTATTTAAGAGGCATCCATTTAAATGCATACTGGATGATGTGGAAGGAGCTTTCTCCAAAACTCTATTAGGTGTCATTCATGTAGAAGACATCCGTGCATACGTTTATTGCAAAAAGGAAACAATTGGAGATAATAGTATATCCACTCTCATAGCTTCAATGATGAAACCAGACTATTCATTCAAGGATGAATATGTGCACCACACAAACAACCCTATCTTGGAGTATTCGAATGCCCATGAATTCTATGAATCAGAATGGGTTATAATATTATTAAGCAGGATTCATGATGATCTTTTCTGGATTGGTGAAGTCCCCATCCATATTACTGCAGACCTAATCCATGAATTAACTAGACTTCCTCAGACTGGACCAGTTCTACCTACTGGCAAGGATGTCAAGAAACAAGTTGAGCAAGCATGCCTATCTAGAAGTGACAAGTGTTGTATGATAGTCGATCCTATCAAGGAAGATGACATAAAGCTTCTAACTATGATCCTTGGTTACAAGTTCCAGCATGCAAGCAGATTAAATAGTGTGTCAGCAGCCACTGTTCTAGTAGCTATAAGGATGGTGAAGGATAACACCTAGTTAAATATATGTGAGATATTGCGTGGTCAATTGATGGAAAACATTCAATTTATCAAGCATGACAAGAATAAGACATTCAGGTTTGGGTCTCTAGTCATCTACTTGTACTTCCACATTGTTGGTAAGGTTGCTAATCTTTACCTAGATAAAAGAAAACCTACAATGTCTCAAATTTCACTAAAAGCCACATTAGAGAGTAGTGCAAAGGATGCTATGGACATGGAAATCAAATCTTTCAGGATCAAGATGTAGAAGAGGTTTAGGATACCTAAGAAGATTTTTGAAAAGTATAAGGAAACCATATGCTTTATGGTAGAGACTGACTGCACATGCATGGAGGTAGTTGAGCCTAGAACTAAATGGATTCATCCACTTGGGTATGAAGTGGAGGAACATGTATTAGAAGGATATGTACAGGTCCTTTTTTCTATACCCAAAGATCCCAATGAGCCCAGATGGGGCACTTACAAAGAGAAGACTAATGCAGTTGATTTTGTATTATATAGTGCTGATAACAAAAGAAAGGCATATAAGATTACATCTAGCATTCTAAGAGTTCATGGTGTCACTCAAGAAGATCTTGACAAAGCTAGAGAAGCCAAGATAGCCAAAGAAATTGAGAAGACTAATGACATCCAGAAGAAGAAGAAAGTAGAGAGCACCTTTGCACCCTCTACCACCATTGACCTACACTCATCTCCACCTTCTATACCAAACAAGAAGTCTAGAGGAAGGAAGAAAGCACCCACAAATCACCCATGCTCAAGGAACACATGGAGCATAGCAAGGAACACTCAAGATCCTCCTGAGGTAGGATTCAAATGTGTTGAACAATAGGATTGTTAGTGAAGGAAGACTAGACATACTTGCTAAAGTCTATGACAAGTATCAAGAGATTGATAAAATTGAGATACACTCCATGATCATCTCTCATATGATTAAGTTTAAGAAGTTAGTTCTTGAACTTAAGACATTGATACCTGACAAGTTATGGAACATATTAGAAATAATAAAGAGACATGCAATTGAGGAAGACATGAGGATAAGAGAAGAAACATTGGATAATCTTCTCCTTGTATACTAACATGATGAGAAGGCAATTCTATTAGATCTGGTGAAGCCTCATCTCAGAACCAAGACAAGGACTCTTCAGATTATGAACAAAGAGTATGATCAGATAGGAAAAGAAACTGAAAAGGCATTTTCACAAGTGTTTATGGATAGAAACATGTATCCATCAATGGTGCCTACAACTAACTCCAACTCCTCCCAAACAGGTTACAAAACCAGTAATTCAAAATGCACCTATGATAGGTCCATAGGTTTCAGCGCCCTCAGTGACAATAAATTTTGATACAAAAAAAGACTCATAAGATACTATAGTGGTTGAAAATATCAAGATATCCATAACAGCATCTGACAAAGACATGGACAAAGTTGATAAAGCATTTGTAAGAACTGAAGAAATGTGCACTGATGATACATCTATACAATAATATGAAGGTCCCTCCATTGATCCAATAGACTTGAATCAAGAGAAATATACTCTAAACAATGAGACACAAGTCAAGGAGATACCAGTAAAGAGTGAATGCATGGATACTAGTCAAAACACTATATTCACTCCATCCACTTTACAATCTACTTCATTGTTGTCAAGGTTAACTCTTGATTCAGCAAGTCTAGATGTGTGGGGAGAAGAGGACTTAATAAAGATCAGTGTGCTAGCTATGGAAAAGGCCAAAGAAAAATAGGTTATGAGGAACCCTCTTTTCTTGGAATCAGTTAACATTCTAAATGATTTAGTACATGCAGACAAGAAAGTAGCCAAGATTCAATCAGTTGAAGATGTCGACAGTATTTTAACAAGATTCAAAGCACACTTTACAGACCTAGTAGGCTTTGCTACTAGAATTGCTAAAGATGAGTACACAAAGGAAAGGTTGAATGAATTGGTAAAGAATTTTACCTTAGACCTAAAATATTTAAAGATTGGGCAATCCATATTGAAATAATTGGCAGCTAAGGGTAAGAAAGTCATAGAAAACTACATGGACAGAGTGAAGTTCACCTCTAAACATATCAAAAAGATAGAAGAGGTTGAGATCATGGTGGACACTGTCATAAAATCAATTGAGACATCTACCCAGGACATGACCATATGTAAAAATGTCTATCAAGGTCAGTTAGACAAAATTGAAAAGGCTAAGTTTGATATCAACAAGATGAGAGTTAGACAAACTCAGTTGAGAAATGCACTTGCACCCTCTCTAGCAGTTCTGAATGAGAACATCAAACAGATTGATGCCACCATTGTGACATATGATCAAGGTCCTTGCATGGATTTGATGAAGATGGAGAAGCTAACATATGCCTTGTGTGCACATCTTCAGACAATTGATGCCATGAAGGTATTTTGGTAGAAAGAGATCCAATCTCTTCAGATTGTGTACCCAGATGTTTACATGGAGTAAGTATCCAAAAAACTTACAATTTTTGTACACCTTTATCATTAATGTCAAAAGGGGAGTAATAAAGAATTTATATATATGGGGAGAAATATATATATATATATATATATATATATATATATATATATATATATATATATATATATAT
>MU226944.1:994839-1008936 GCA_018584345.1 Thuja plicata
TATATATATATATATATATATATATATATATATGTTAAGAGATGCAATGATATACAGTTATTTTGTGTGTTAAGTCATTTTGAGAAACTTGGCCACATTCCTTTGTTGCCATAAATGAAAAAGGGGGAGATTGTTGGAAATTTGACTTCTTGAGGATGCATGAATTATTTTGTGTTGTCATCATGGCAACAAATTCATACTAATTTTTTGTCAAAGATAACTTAGAAGATAAAATGACTAAGTATGGAAAACAGGACAGACATAGATATACAATCATTAACACATCAGTGCACATGCGAGAGATCAAATTAGAGTATGCGTGTTCAGATATATGTTCTATGTGATGTCTACATACTAATTCTAGACATGCATGGTATGACATGATAGTAAGAAGAAATTACAGACATATCAGTACACCAGTAGTCCAGAAGACAAAGCATGAAAGTAGACTAGTGTTTTGATCAGCATGAATTATTTTGTTGTGTAACAGCCAAGCGCCTTTGATTATATGTTTGTAATAATTTATTTAGTATTGTTGTAAACACACTTAAGCTAACTTTCTTGGAAGCGTTGTGTATTATGTTTTAGGGCCGACCATAAATCTTGTTTTGGGTTGCGTTTATTCAGGTATGAACATATAAGTATGTAATGTAAAGTTATGTTACGTGTGTCAAATAATATGCATGAGGAAGATATAGAAGAGCAGTATGATGAAGTTAGTATGAGATAAATCTCTTTAAGAGAGTAAGAGCATCTGCACATACACATAACTGATCAGGCAACAGTGTCATCAGAGCAGCTCATTTTTGATATAGTGTATATCAACTATCATAAGGTTATAGCCTTCATCTTATTGGGAAATGAGCCTAGGCAGTGAGCCATATACCTTTAAAAAGGTTTTGAATCCTAATAGGGTCATTGTACTTGGATTGTAAAGACTGCTCCTAACAGGGCAAAGGAACTTTAATAGGTTCATTATACTAGTGCAATATTTATGGGTACTAATTCCCACCGAGGTTTTCCTCTGATCAAGGTTTCCCCATAATTATATCACGTGTTATGTTTTCTTGTATTGAGCTTCATTGGATGTATGTTTTATTTATGTTTAAGTTGCTAAAATATAATAAATAGACAAACACTGATTCACCCCCCCCCCTCTTAGTGTTTCTAACATCAATTGTCTCACCGGTTAAGGTTTGACATCAATGACGAAACAACAATTGTTTCCATTGTAGCTTTCCAAACATTTTTTTCAAAAATCTCCCTCTTTGGCATTAATGGCAACACTAAATAATATAACAATAATTTTCAACCATAGTTACCATACAATCCAAAAATTCTGCCTAAGTTCCTTGATATGAAAAAATCTTCATTAATGTCTTTAGCTTCATTCTGTTACTCACCTTGTAAAACATTTATCCCTTTGTGTCTGTGATCACACTGATGTCTTTCTATTTCTGTTCATCAATCTCTCTCTTTCTCTAAGTAGTAAATTCTCCCTCTATCTTTCTCAGTATATTTCTACCTCTTTGAAAATAATGACAAAGATGTTGACATCTTCATCATGCAAATTCTTCTATTTTGAGTCTATATCATGTTGTTCCTTTCATCTTTCTTATGACTGATTTTCATTTTCTATCCTTGTCTGTCTTTCACAACCTTAGGCAACATCCTAAAGTGTGACTGTCTGTGCATCAATGTGAAAAATATTCTGAATATAACATTTGATGCAACAATACCATTCTAAACTAATTAGCCTCAGTTAGGGGAACCACCCCTAATTTACCTCGCAAATACTCATGAGCATCCTTGGGTCATGCCTTTTTAAATATGTTTGCTAACTGTTCCTTAGTTTTCACATACTCCAGTCTCACTTCCTTCTTCTGAACTAGCTCCTTCAAGTAATGATACTTTATAGCTATATGCTTTTTCTTAGAGTGCATTACAGGGTTCTTAGAAATACTAATGGCACTCGTATTATCACAATATATGAAAACTGGTTCTATGATCTCTTCTTTCATTCCTTTCAGTAGTATCTTCAACCACACAATATTAGAACAATTAACTGTTTCTACCACATACTCGGCTTCAGCTATAGATTATGAGGTGCAGTTCTATTTCTTTCTTGTCCATGAAACTAATATTTTTCCCAAAAGAAATGCTCCTCTTGTGGTTCTTTTTTTATCATCAAAATTTCCAGCACAATTAGAATCAATATAAACTCTGAGTTCAAACTTATCATTCCTTTTGTAATACAAACCATATTCATTTGTTCCTTTTAAATATCTCAGAATCCTTTTTCCTGCCATTATATGAGTTTCCTTGGGATTGGAAGAAAATATAGCAACAATTCCAACAACTAATGCAATATCAGGTCTACTATGTACAACATATTGCAGTTTTCCAATCATTGATCTGTACAGTGTTTGATTTACTTCTTTTGTCTCATCATTTTTGGTTAACTTCTATCCAGTAGCCATGGGTGTACTCACTGGTTTTGAATCTTTCATTCCAAAAATTTTTAGTATCTCTTTGACATATTTTGATTGAGTAATATAGATACCATTCTTCATCTGATATATTTGTACACTAACAAGTTTTTTTATCTCACCAAACATAGACATCTCAAATTCAGTTTGCATATCCTTTGCAAATGCTTGGCATAACATATCTTGTCCACACAAATTTTAGCTAATAAAGTACCTTTACTTTTATTTGTCTTCAAATACAGATTGTTGTTGTCATTGGTTCTTGCAAATCCAATCTTCATCACATAGTTGTGTAATCTCTCATACCATGCTCTGGGTGCTTGCTTTAGTCCATATAGTGCTTTGTGTAATTTTCAAACCATATTTCTTTTGCTTGGGTAAAAAAATTATACTTGTTCAATGTATACTTCTTCTTCTAATATACCATTTAGAAATGTTGACTTTGCATCCATTTGATAGACTTTAAATCCTTTGTAGGCTGCATATGCAAGTAAGGTTCTTACTCCTTCCAATCTTGCAACTGGAGTGAATGTATCTCCATAGTCAATTCCTTCCTCTTGTGCATAACCCTTGCATACCAGTCTAAGTTTATTTTTTTAGGAATAACAGTCCACAAGACAACTAAGAGGGGGGGTGAATCCACTGTAGTATAGATTATTAACTTTAAACTTTATCAACCATATCAACAAATGTAAATAATAACACAGTAATAGACAACACCATAACACAAGATTTGTTGTTGAGGAAACCCTATTAAAGGTAAAACCTTGGTGGGAATTAACACCCACAAATAATGTAATGAGAGTATAGTATGCCTGTTAAAAGATATTAGCCCTATTAGGAGCTTGTTACAACATTACAGTACACAGTCCCTATTAGGAGACAGACCCTGTTAGGATTCAAAGGAAATAGTAGGCTCAGTGCCAAGGCACACTTCCCAAAGAAGGTTAAAGCCAGCCTCAAGGATTTACAATTTGCATCAAGTGTATACAAAAAATACACAATCTAGTGAACTGTCTGATAGCAACTATCTTTGCTTGATCAGTCCCAATGAAGTATCAACACTTCTCTCTATCCAGCATTCAAGCTTCACAGCTTCAAAAATCTCTGCTCTTCTCTTTCTCTACCACACTTTTCACAAATGAAAAGATCACTCATATATACCCTTTTACAATAACCCTTTAGGTCGGCCAGTTAAGCTTTCCAAATACATAATTAACTAGGTTTTCCAATTAAGGCTTCCCATCATACATGTAATTACATAATCCCTTGCTAAGATACACACGGTACCTATAACAAGTATACAAAATTTACAATTCATCACAAATACTTCATGATCCGCGATTCACTCTCATAATTAATTTCCACATGTTACAAGTATGAAGTTGGCTAGGAAATAGGTCTTCTCCAGAACACATGCCATAGCTGACATCATCAGTATCCAAATAGAAATTGAACTCAACCCATTTCACTATCATATGTCAGCTTGCCATCAGTAAGCTCACAAGTTCTGAAACATCTTCCTCAGTAAGATATACCTGAAACACAGAGACCTTCTCTGTCCAGAATCACAGTTGCATTCCAGAAAAATTTTCTTCACCAAATGAATTGTAACATCCACATAATGTAACATAAAGTAAAGTGACCTTAAGAGTAAGTTCAAGACATATCCTCCTACATAAATCCAACTTTGATCCTTCTAAGTCATCTGTATGGTGTACGTACACTTGTTCTAGTTAAGTAGTCAGTTTGTCTTTTCCATAGAATTATATGTTGACAATAGTGACAAAACATGAATATCAATAGCATGATCAGTAACCAAAAATGATATCATCCAACAATTTCCCCCTTTGGCATTGATGGAAACATATGGGAAAATCCATATGCATCAACCCAAAAGTACTCTCTCTCAATACAATCTTCTCAATATCCTCAACATAAGTTTCCCAAAATGGTAGGGATTTTCTCATAGATTCCTTCCCCCCTTTGGTAGTAATGGAAAAGGGTGCCATAACTCATATGTAGTCTTCAGTAGATTTTTCAAATCTTCATGTTCGAGCAGGTGTAAGATCACCCAAATGTGCTCCATAGTGTTCTCCTATGATCACTCCCCCTAAGGAGTAGATCCATACATCAAGTCCAGAGAATAACATGGCTTTGAGATCCACTGGACTGATGCATATCTACATCATTTTAATTACCACTGGGAGGGGCCATCACCCCAAGTATGCCTCTGAGGTATTCAAAAGTATCTTTTGGCAAAGGTTTAGTAAATATATTTTCTATCTATTCCTTTGTGCTTATGTAATCTAGTTTAATCTCCTTAGCAACTACCTTCTCCCTCAAGAAATGATACTTGATAGAAATATGTTTATTCTTCGAGTGCATTAAAGGATTCTTTGACATGTTTATTGTACTTGTGTTATCACAATGAATAACCACTGACTCCTTGAAAATTATTCCAATATCTTCCAACATTTGTTTCATCCAAACAACTTGTGTGCAATTAATTACAATAGGTACATATTCTGATTTAATAGTAGATTAAGCAATACAATTCTGCTTCTTGGTTAACTAGGAAACTAATCTCTTCCCAAGGAAAAATGCACCACCACTTGTGCTCTTTCTTTCATCCACATTACCTGCCCAATTAGCATCAGTAAAAGCCTGCAAAGTAAAATCATCAAATTTTTCATACCATAATCCATACTCTTCTATTCCTTTCAAATATCTAAAAATTATTTTCATAGAAACAAAGTGTGTTTCTTTAGGATCTTCTTGATATCTAGCTACAATTCCAACTGCATTGGTAATATCTAGTCTAGTGTGTGTCAAATATTGTAGACCTCCAATCATTGACCTGTACTTTTTCTGCCCAACACTTTGAGTCTCATCACTTTTAGTTAGTTTGTTCCCTATTATCATGGGTGTACCAACAGGTTTACAATCTTCCATTCCAAAATTATTTAGCATTTCCTTAAGGTACTTGGTCGGAGATATAAATATGTCATTTTTACTCTGATTAATTTGCAAACCAAGAAAAAATTTCATTTCACCAATCATTGACATCTCAAACTCATTCTCCATTTCTTTAGCAAACTTCTTATTCATTTTATCATTTCCTCCAAAAATGATATCATCAACAAAAACTTCTATAATTAAGATTCCATCTTCATCAGTTCTTAAATACAAATTACTATCTGCATTACCTTTTCTAAAACCAAGATGAGGTGGGTGTTTATCCATTCTTGCATACCATGCCCTCGGTGCTTTTTTCAGTCCATACAGTGCCTTCTTTAGTCTGCAAACCATGTTTTCATCATCTGTCAAAGGAAAACCATTAGGTTTCTCAATGCATACTTCTTCCTCTAGGTCACCATTCAAAAATGCAGATTTCACACCCATCTAATACACTTTGAAGTCTTTATGTGTAGCATAAGCAAGGAATAGTCTCTCATCTTCTAGTCTCGCAACAAGTGTGAATGTTCCTTTTTCGTCTATGCTTTCTTGTTGTGAGTAGCCTTTACATACCAGTCTAGCCTTGTTTCTTACCACCGTGCCTTCCTCATCCATTTTGTTTCTAAAAACACACTTAGTTCCAATCACATTCTTGTTTTTAGGTCTTGGAACCAACTCCCATGTATTGTTCTTCTTTATCTGCTCTAGTTCTTCTTCCATGGCTTTAGTCCAAGATTCATCTTTGCATGCTTCATTAGTAGTCTTGGGTTTAGCTTGAGAAATCAAACAAATCTCTTCTCTAAATTTAGATCTAGTCATCATGCCTTTGCTTGCATCACCACTAATTTGATCTTCAGGATGGTTTTTCTTGACATACCTTGGAGTCTTCAATGTCTTAGTAGCTTCTTCCTATTCTTCTTATTCATTCTCATACTCAATCATTAAGGGTTCTTCAGGTTCAACAACAACTTCTCTTGTTTCTATTATCTGAGCACAATCATACATTCTTTTCTGAATTTGAAATTTCTCATCTATCCTCACATTGGCACTTTCAATTAGTTTTCTCAATCTCAGATTGAAACATTTATATGCTTTACTCTTAGTAGAATAACCAAGAAATATTCCTTCATCACTTCTAGCATCAAACTTGCCTATCTCATCATATCTCTTGATATAGCATTTACTACCAAATATTCTAAAATATTTCATAGTAGGTTTATGATCAAACCATAATTCATAAGGGGTTTTATTTGTACCTTCTTTGATCTGAATTTTGTTTAGTGTGTACACAATAGTGCCAACTACTTCCCTCCAATGAACACATGATACATTTCATTCCAACAATAGGGAAACATCTAATATAGTTCTATTTCTTCACTCTGCTATCCCATTCTGTTGTGGAGTTCTAGGAGCTAAAGTTTGTTTATGTATTCCATTTTCTTCACAATATATGTTAAATAGTTCTGATGTAAATTCTCCTCCTCTGTCTGATCTTAAACATTTCATCTTTAAACTAGATTCATTCTCAACTTTTTCTTTGAACAACTTGAATATGTCAAATGCCTCAAATTTCTCTCTCAAATATGTAACCCACATCATTCTATAAAAGTCATCAAAAAAGAGTATAAAATACCTTTCACCATAGTATAAACTTGTTCTTTTAGGGCCACACAAATCTGTATGCACCAGATCCAACTTCCCTTTTGCTGAATAGGCTTTTCTCTTGAAAGTGCATCTAGTCTAATTTCCCACAACACATTTTCTACACATAGTTTTAGATGGATTAACAATTTTAGGTAGATCTCTTACTACTTTTTCCATACTTGCCTTCACAATGTTGTCAAAATTAACATGAAAAAATCTTATGTGCCATAACCAGTTGTCATCAATTTTTGCAATAAAACAAGTAGCTTTAGATTTTTTTAGTTCAAATACATTACCTCTAGATTTATTACTAGATTCTATAAAGTCTCCTATTTTACTCTTGATATAACATTTCCTATTGATTAAGTTCAGTTGATAACCCTTGTCCACTAGCTGTCCAACACTCAACAATTTATGCTTGAGTCCATCAACAAGTAGTACATTGTCAGTGTTAGTCTTACCATCCAATGAGATGGATCTAATCCCAATAATGAGTTTAGGATTATTGTCACCAAATCTAACAACACCACTATCATGCTTCTTAAAACTTACAAATTTATTTTTATCTCCAGTCATATGATGTGAACAACCACTATCTATGACCCATTAAGATTTCTTTTCAACTGGAGATACTAATACTTTTTCCTCATGCATAGGTTCATCATCCTTAATAGAAATGAATCCAATTTCATCAAAGTTACCATCCTCATCATAAAATATTCCTTCACTAGCATAATAGCATTTCTTATCCTTTGAGAACTTAGACTTGAAAAACTTAGGTTTGTTCTTTGGAGTTCTTGTAGGACATCTAGTTGCAAAATGACCAATCTTATTACATGAAAAACATTTCAAAGGTAATTTTCCTTCAAACTTACCCTTACCTCTCTTTTCTCTTCTAGAAATGAGTGCAACAATTTCATCTAGCTTCCTTTCTTCTTCCTGCATCTATTCCCATTCATCAACATAGGCTCAAAGTTCTTCTCTTAGATCATTACTGGTTGTTCTTGCATTTCCAGCTAAGGTCTTCTTGTTCTTGTGCACGGTTGCTTTGAATGTTGACTCAAATTTAGGTAAAGTGTTTCCCAATTCTGTGGCCTCAAATGTAGTTATTTTTCTAATCAACATCTCTCAAGTGAAGTTTTGTGTCAAAGGTATGATCTCCTCTATTGCATGAACCTTGGTTCTATATGCAGATGTCAAAGATCTTAGTATTTTTGCAATTACTTCTTCTTCACTGTAATTTCCTCCAGAGTTCCTAATACCAGTTACCACCTCAGTAATTATTTGTGCATATGCTCTGATGTTCTCATCTTCTCTCATCTTTAGTGATTCCATCTTTGTCTTCCTATTCTATAACTTTTCTTGCTTTGTAAATTTGTCTCCAACATATAGTGCTTCCAGTCTTGTCTGAATTTTGTGTGCAGAATCCAAGTCCTTTAATTCAATGAATTCTCCTTCTGATAGAGCACTAAATAAAGATTCCCTTGAAACCATATTACATGAAAATAGCTTCTTTTCATCTTGAGTGGCCTTCTCTAATTCATCCTTAGTCAATAACTTTTCTTTCTTCTTTGTGATCATCTAGTAGTCAAGTCGTAGACACATCAGATGTGTTCTCATCTTGTTCTGCCAACTGTCAAATTTTTTAGGATCAAACTTTGGACTATCCTTCCTATAGTAATTCATCTCCAAGATCACCTCAAGATGTTAAACTTTCTCTCTGAGGATCAGTAGCTCTAATACCAATTGTTAGGAATAACACTCCACAAGACAACTCAGAGGTGGGTGAATCAGTTGTAGTATAGATTATTAAACTTTAAACTTTATCAACCATATCAACAAAGGTAAATAATAACACAGTAATAGACAACACCATAACACAAGATTTTTTGTCAAGGAAACCCTGTTAAAGGTAAAACCCCGGTGGGAATTAACACCCATAAACAATGTACTAAGAGTATAGTATCCCTATTTAAAGATATTAGCCCTGTTAGGAGCATGTTACAACATTATGGTACACAGTCCCTGTTAGGAGACATACCATGTTAGGATTAAAAGAAAATAGTAGGCTCACTACCAAGGCACACTTCCCAAAGAAGGTTAAAGCCACCCTCAAGGATTTAAAATCCACATCAAGTGTATACAGAAAATACACAATCTAGTAAACTGTCTGGTAGCAACTATCTTTTCTTGATGAGTCCCAATGAAGTATCAACACTAATCTCTATCCAGTAGTCAAGCTTTGCAGCTTCACAAATCTCTACTCTTCTCTTTCTCTACCACACTTTTCACAAATGAAAAAATCACTCATATATACCCTTTTACAATAACCCATTAGGTCAGCCAATTAATCTTTCCTAATACAAAATTAACTAGGTCGGTCAATTAAGGCTTCCCATCATACAAATAATTACATAAGACCTTTCTAAGATACAAACGGTACATATAACAAGTATACAACATTTACAATTCATCACAAATACTTCCAGATCTGTGATCCCCTCTCATAATTAATTTCCAGACGTTACAAGTCTGAAGTTGGCTAGGAAATAGGTCTTCTCTAGAACATATGCCACAACTAACATCATCAATATCCAAACATAAATCAAACTCAACCCATTTCATTATCATATCTTGGCTCACCATCAGTAAGCTCACAAGTTCTAAAACATCTTCCTCAGTAAGATATACCCAAAACACAAAGACCTTCTCTGTCCAGAATCACAGTTGCAGTCCATAAAAATAGTCTTCACCAAATGAACTATAACATCCATATAATGTAACATAAAGTCAAGTGACCTTAAGAGTAAGGTTAGGACACAACCTCCTGCATAAATCCAACTTTGATCCCTCTGAGTCATCTGTACAGTGTCTGTACACTCATTCTAGTTAAATAGTCAGTCTGTCTTCTCCATAGAAATATATGTTGACATCAGTAAAAAAACATGAATATCAATAGCATGATCAGTAACCAAAATTGATATCATCCAACGTATTTCTTGTTACCTCTCCATGTTCATTTATCTTGTTTCTAAATACCCACTTAGTACCAATTAAAATTTTTTCATTCGACCTAGGTACAAGTGTCCAAGTATTGTTCTTTTCAATCTGTTCAATTTCTTCGTTCATGGCTTGAATCCAGTCTTCATTGCCTAAGGCATCTTTTACTGTTTTACGCTCAAAATCACATAATAAGAAAGTATCTTCTCTCAATTTTCTTCTTGTCATGACTACAGAATCCTTTGCTCCTATGATTTGATCAAGTTTATGGTGCCTTCTTACATACTTTTCCAAATTAGGTTCTTTCTCTACTTCAGATTGATCATTCATGTTTAATTTAGGTTGAAACTGTGACTTGGCATCTCCATCAGATAGCTTGGCAAACACCTCCTTTTGCCTGACAATTTTGTTCTGTGACTTGGCAGGTGCCAACTATTGCTCGGCAACTTCATTCTCAGTTTCAAGTAATTCATTAGAATATTCCTCATCAAGATAGGTGAATGATTTGTAACTCTCAGGCTCAGTCATGCTTTTAGCTTCATTTCTTTTTGCATATTCATCAATTCTAACATTTTCTCTTTTCACAATTTTATTAGTGTTAGAATTCAAACACTTGTATGGTTTAATTTTAGTTGAATATCCAAGAAATATGCCTTCTTCAGCTTTAGCATCAAGTTTTCCATTTCTGTTATCCTTCAGTATGAAACATCTACTTCCGAAAACTTTAAAATAGCTTACACTAGGTGCATATCCATACCATAGCTCATAAGGTGTAGTATTTGTACCCTTCTTGACTTGTACTCTGTTCAGGGTATAGACTGTTGTACATACATCTTCTCTCCAATATTTATGTGCAACATTTTTCTCCATCATTAGTGTTCTGGCACAATCCATGATAGGTTGATTTCTTCTTTCAGCTATACCATTCTGTGGTGGTGTCCTAGGAGCGGACATCTATCTCTTTATCCCTCTATCATTGAAAAACTTGTTAAACTCAGTATAAATAAACTCACCTCCTCTGTCAGATCTTAGACATTTCATAATTTTACCTGTCTCCTTTTCAACTTTTGCCAAGTACCACTTAAAAAACTGGAATGCATCAATTTTTTCCTTAAGAAACATAACAGTCATCATTCTAAAGTAATCATCAACAAATAAGATAAAATATTTGTCTCCCCAGTAAACTTTCTCACCAATAGGTCCAAAAAGGTCAATATGAAGCAATTCTAGAATATCCTCAGAAGTATGAGTTTTACTCTTGAAACTAGATTTAGTCATCTTTCTCAATTGACATTGTTTGCACATTGCATTTTTAGGTTTCTTTAACTTAGGCAGCCCTCTAACCTTTTTTAATTTTCTTATGCTTACCAAGTTATCAAAGTTAACATGACACAATCTTTTATGCCATAACCAAAAATCACTATATTGTGCAAACAAGCATGTCTCAAAAGTTAAATCCAGATAAAACAAGTTACCTTTTGTGTACTCACCACTTCCAACTAATTCTCCATTGGCATCATATATTTTTGCTTTCCTATGATGGAATTCAACTCTGTATCTAGAAGTATTCATCTATGAAACACTTAATAAGTTATACTTAAGATCATCAACCTAATATACATCATCACATATGATTTTGTCAGTCAATTGAATTGATCCTTTCTCTTTAACATGACATGGTGTATCATTTCCAAATTTAACATAACCACCTTTACATTGATCTAAGGTTTCAAATTTATCTTTATCACCGGTCATGTGATGTGAACAACCACTATTAATAATCCAACGATCACCTTTACTCATATAAGAAATTAGTGTAGTTTTCTCATCATCATCAGAGTCATCTTTCATTGCATCACACACTACTTCTATATCATTTTCATCAGATTTATCAGATTCAATGTTAGAAGCTTCTTCAGCTATATAGCAAGATTTCTTACCTTTGTCTTTGTAATCCTTGTACTTTCTAAAGTCTCGGTCATCCTTTATGTCCTTATACTTGTCTCTTCTTTCATCTTTGTCATTCTTATCAGGATATCTTGCAGCAATATGACCAACTTTGTTACATGAAAAACAAATAATAAGAATTTTAACTTTGAATTTTCCTTTTCCTCTAGATAGTCTTCTTTCCATAAGTGGCTCAAGTTCTTCTAGATCATCATCAGAAGTGTCACTGTTACTATCTGTTAGAATAGTCCCAAAGGATAACTGAGAGGGGGGAGGGTGAATCAATTATCAATAACTTTAATTCTTTTTACTTCCTTAACTTCAGAGTATAATAAAGTAAATGCTTAATTAGATAACACACAATTTGATTACGGGGAAACCAAATGGTAAAAACCCTGGTGGGAATTAACACCCACAATGAACTATACTTGTTTATAGTAATCCCTGTTAGAAGATATTTCAACCCTGTTAGGAGTTGTACTTTACAATGCAATAAGTATAGTGACCTGGTTAAGGGTTGGACCCTATTAGGAGTCTTTTACAAATAACCCTGTTAGGGGTGGTGGACTCACTGTCCAAAAGCTCAATGCTTCAATGGTGAAGGCTACAACCTTCTGTATAATAGATATGCACTATATCTGATAATGAACTGTAGAGTAGACCTGCTATCTTGATTAGTCCCAGTGTATTGTAATGTTTCACTTCTTCTTCACATAGACTCTTGATGAATAAACCACATCTGATATTCTACTCTATACATCTTCTGTCACTTTTCCTATCATTCACACTTAGCGTATCACAAATGACTTGATATAAGTATCTTCCTCAAAGTATGAGATCATGGGACTTGTAAGATGACTCTTCATAACATCCTTGTCAGCTCCACTAAGCATGCAAGCAATATTAAGTCCATGCAAACAAAAGTGAATAGACGCGATGCGTCACTAAGTCGGCCTTACCAAATTAACTCTAACTTTGTAGTCTTCTTAACACACGTTTGGTGCCTTTAGATAACTATCATCAAATAATAACTAATCATGAATATACACACACATATCCTGAAGATATGATGAAGGGTGCTCCCCTTAATGCCACAAACACATAACAGAAACAGAGAAGCAACAACAATTAGCAAGAATAGAAAAAAATAGGCTTCTTATTATCTCCACAAATGTGGAATTACAAACTTTCAGAATTACAATATGCAAAGCCACATGGGCATTCCTCTTATAGTATTCTGTAGGACAAAGCCTCAAATTATTACCCAGATCTACCCAGAACTGTCCCGAACTGCCTAAGACAACACTACGGGCCTTCTTTATATAGGAAATTTCAACCACCTGAGAAGGTTCCATAAATTTAGCCCTTAGGGCCGACCAAACTTAGAATTATTTTATTTTTCAATTTAGTACATCAAAGTCGGCTCAAAATAACTTTTGAAACCCAAAAATTTTGAAGGAAAATTATTTTTTTCTATTTCAGGTGGCCCAACATCTGGAGACCATAAGTCATCACCAGTTGACCCGATTGACTATTATAACCCCATTTCAGAAATGCCACGAAGTGCTCTACAACCATTAAACAAAGAAAGCTACATTCAACCCAAGTTTTGACCTCATCCAGGGCCTCTAAAGCCTTCAAAACTAAGCTCAAAGTTTGTGTACCCTATTTTCAATACCGAAAATTTTCAATATCTTCAAAACTAGACCTGATCTAGCCATGAAACTTTACTGGCAGGCTGATATGACTGAGATGAACCTCCACATGCAAAAATCAGAACATTCCGAGATCATATGACCAAATTACTAAAAATAGCAAGTTTCTATAAATAGCAGCTCTGCACAAGGTAGCCCTTATTGAAAAGAAAACAGAAATATTTTTGAGTGATGCAAGATTCCCCTTACACCCAGGATGCTCCTGCATCAGACACCCTGGGTAATTTGAGAAGTGACCCTGTCACGACTCAGGTGTGCAGAGGAAAACCAAGATGGTTAACCTCCTCCCTTGTCAGCCATGATGAATCTTCAACAGGTCATCCTTTCCACTTGACCAGATATTC
>MU226944.1:1026678-1048132 GCA_018584345.1 Thuja plicata
GAAAAGGGAGATGTGAACTTTATGTATAAGATGTATGTTGGAAAAGAAAAAGGATTTGGTAACATTTCAAGTATAGTAGTATGTTTCTTATTATTGATTAAGTGAAAAAGGCTATTGAAAAACAAATTTATTATTTGCAATGTATCAAATGATTTAGATGATTCCATTTGATTTAAGTTTATATTGTTCATAAAGAACACTTAGGAATCTAGATGGTTTTTAAATGGAAAATTGAAATGAAAGTACTTAGGTATTTCTTAATACAGAATCTTAAAATGATATGATGTAGTTTTCTTAAAAAGTACATCAAATTGTTAGCACACTAGATGGACTTAAATGAATGGTGCATTAAGTTAGAAGGGAACTTTGGGAAGAATCTAAGTTTAAAGTTTTTCTCTCATAACTCTTTTAAAAGCTCAAAAATTTTCATGAATTTTTACTTAGGTTTTCTTTTTTTTCAAAGAGAATCTCTGTTCTTTTCCCCGGTTCCCTTGCGGGGCATGACATTTCTGCTTTGGAAATTAGGGCTAACTCTTGTTTTTCCTTTTCATCTGCAATGTCAATTTCCTCGAGTAACCTTTCCATGTCTCTAAGGGCAACGAATCCAATGTCATCTTCTCCTAAATCTTCATCATTTACACCTTGTTCAACATGGTAACATTCCTTCTTATATTTAGGTTTGTAATCAGATCTAAACTTTTTGACTCTTGTGGGACACTTAGATGCAAAGTGACCAATCTTGTTGCATGAAAAACATTTGAATGGAAGCTGTCCTTTATATTTTCCTTTTCATTTCTTTTCTCTTTTAGCAATCATAACAATGATATCTTCTAGTTCTTCATCAACTTCTTCTTTCTCATTATGGTTAGAGATATGTAAGGATTTCTTACCATGGACTGAGGCTTTGAAGGATATTTCAATTTTAGGTTCAGTCTTCAATCTTGATATCTCAAATGTAAAGATTTTTCTGATCAAGGTCTCTCTCTTGAAGTCTTGTGAGAATTGCATGGTTTCCTCTAGAATACTTATCTTTTTTTCATATTATGATGTTAAGGTAGTTAACAACTTTTCCATTATATCTTCTTTTGATATTTCTCCACCATTGTTTCTAATTCCGGAGACTACTTCATTTATCCTTTTATTGTAAGCTCTAATGTTCTCTTCAGGTAACATCTCAAGACTGTTGTATTTATTTTTCCATGTCTTCCTATGCACATTCTTTTCTTGAATATCTCCTTCAAACATATCTTCTAAATACTTCCATATGGTGTATGTTGTGTCAATTTTCTTGATCTTGGAAAATTCACTATTAGATAGGGCACTGATTAGGGCTTCTTTAGCAATTGCATTATTGGTAAATGTTTCCTTTTGTCTGTTAGTAGCATTATCCTTTACAAGGTCTTTCAAAGATGGAATAACAACTTCTTGTGTAGAAATTTCAAAGATCTCAAAGCCAACACACTGTAGATGTGTTATCATTTTGTTTTTCCAATCTAGATAATTTTCTCCATCGAACTTAGGGCTCTCTTTTATTAAGTAAGACATCTGATCTACCTTAAGCTGTTAGGCTTCTTCTCCAAGGAACTTGGCTCTGATACCAATTGTTAGAATAGTCCCAAAGGATAAATAAGAGGGGGGGTGAATTAGTTATCAGTAACTTTAATTCTTTTTACTTCCTTAACTTCAGAGTACAATAAAGTAAATGCTTAATTAGATAACACACAATTTGATTATGGGGAAACCAAATGGTAAAAACCCCGGTGGGAATTAACACCCACAATGAACTATACTTGTTTTTAGTAATCCCTATTAGAAGATGTTTCAACCCTGTTAGGATTTGTACTTTACAATGCAATAAGTATAGTGACCTGGTTAAGGGTCAGACCCTGTTAGGAGTCTTTTACAAATAACCCTGTTAGGGTTGGTGGACTCACTATCCAAAAGCTTACTACTTCAATGGTGAAGGCTACAACCTTCTGTATAATAGATATGCACTATATCTGATAATGAACTATAGAGTAGACCTGCTATCTTGATCAGTTCTAGTGTATTGTAATCTTTCAATTCTTCTTCACATAGACTCTTGATGAATGAACCACATCTGATATTCTGCTCTATGCATCTTCTTTCACTTTTCGTATCATTCACACTTAGCGTATCAAAAATGACTTGCTATAAGTATCTTCCTCAAAGTATGAGATCATGGGACCTATAAGATGGCTCTTCATAACATCCTTGTTGGCTCCATTAAGCACGCAAGCAATATTAATTCTGCCCAACACAAACTCAATAGACGCGATGCTACACTAAGTCGGCCTTACCAAATTAACTCTAACTTTGTAATATTCTTGACACACATTTGGCGCCTTTAGATAACTATCATCAACTCATAACTAATCATGAATATACACATGCATATCATGAAGATAAGTGCAACTCAAGAAGCATGTTACATACATCGGCTCTGAACAGATACTCTTCCAAAACTATAACTGCCAATAAAAGAATTACACAACTTGACTGAAACATCATATCTGGATCTGCGTGTATGAACATAACATAATAAACATGTCTACAACATGTATCTAACCATGAAAGGCTTGATATCATCATTCTGATAAGTACATACAGAATCACTACTGTGTATTATATGTTTTCATCAATGACAAACATACAATCAATCAATTGCACAGAAACAAATCTCCAACACTATCCACACATTTCTTCTGAATTGAGATCTATTAGGAGCCAACCCTATTAATGGTTACAAAACAAACTGTCAAATGTGACCTGGTTAAAGGAATTAATCACCCTATCAGGAGTGGCCTTGTTAGAGGAATTAGAACATTTCACCTGAATGTCACCTTTCTCAAAGGATTTATACAATGAATGTTAGGTCAACCTTGTTAAAGGAATTTAACTGATATAATGGTTAGAAAGTAATTAACAGTTGTGATTTGATACATACAACTTACTTTGTAAATCGAGATCTGATTTCAGATCTAATGGTAACTTATTGAGTGGCCTACATTCTCATCTCAAACTCTAGATCTGCTTGGAAATCCGTCAATCAATTACTCATGCAATTCTCTGCTTCTCTATTCAGCCTTCTCTGCTAGTTCATGCCAATCAGTAAATTAACTATGCAATCCTCTTGCATACACACACACACACTCTCTCATTTCATGAATAACCCCTTAAGGTTATCTTATACCTCTTCATCTAGGTCAAATAAATCTTTTTTGCTTAATCAAGATCGTAGATCTTAGGTTAGGTTAGATCCAATGGATCATCCCATCATTACATTACCATTTACTTCTCCAAAGTAGTCTTTAGTTAAATCTTGAGTCTATGCATTAATTGTGGTTACCCATGCATTAAATAACATGGATCAATCTTTAATTAACTTTACATATCCCAATAAAATAAACTATGTTGGCAAGAGATCTTAAATCTCATCATTAGTCAAAACACTATCACTCAGCCACCATTGTGTTCTCACTCGGCCAACACTGAACTTGCTCAAAAATTTCACTAGTGCTCGGTCGTCACTAGAAATTTTTCTCAGCATACTGGTGCTCGGCACAAACCAACCAGTAAAACTATCATCAAAAGATAAAAAACACATTGCTTTTCCAATGTTCCAACTGATCAAGTACCCTTGTTATTTTCCTTAACTCAACCATTCCACTTGGTCATTTTGTTAAATCTTCTTCATCAATCAACATATATGGTACTCAAATAGATAGAAATAGTCTCACCACTTAAGGTTTGACATCAATGAAAAAACAACAATTGTTTCCATTGTTGCTTTCCAAACAATCTTTCCAACAAAAAAAGATGAAGTCATTGGTTTCGATTAGCTAGGTGACGAGGTGTATACCTTCTGGAAGGACAAATATGATACAATTGATCAAGGAGAAGGTGACAATGTGTGAAAGACAACATGTGATAGTGTTCTTGATTGGTGAATAAGACAGAAAAAGGTAAAGATCCCACATCAACAAGAATAAGGAAAAAAAATTCCAGGTGGCTTCTTTCGAACAACTTTGAAGTAGTTACAAGCACCTAGGTGGTCAGAAGACAAAATATTTTGAATATATATTGTAACAGAAGTGGTTATCACTTCATTTTTTATTTTGTCTTTTTGTTGAGTCATTTGTTTTGTCCTTATTCGAAGTGATCCGTAGCTTGTTGCAATCCTATTCTATAAAAGGATTCCCAAGATCATTGGAAAGGGCTGGAAAAATTGGATTGTAAGCAATTTTGCAAAGTTTCAGTCAAAGGGGGAAATATAGTATAGTTTGTACTAGATAGCTGTGACTATTAGAAATAAAAACTGAGAGATCTTTTGTAGGTTATTGAAGAGGTTATCTCTGAGTACATTTTTTATGCTGAAATATGATTCTCTAAACTTAATACAAAGATCCGAATTCCAATCTCTCCTGTGTTTTTTCTTATGAGTTATGGATATTATGATTCATTAACATATAATTTCTCTATGTTTATGTACTTATTTGAGAATTCTGATCTAGGATCAGATTAAATGAGGCTCTGATTAATGCATAGATTCATTTGACATATTCTAGGATTTTATTGGTAGTAGGGGTTTGGGATAATTGTGCTTTGGCCTAGAATCTTTGATGAATATTGATTTCAGCATATTGTATTTGAATTAGAGTGTAGCCCTATGGATAATGTAGTGATCTAAAGCTGATAAGTTATGTGCTATTACATATCTAGTTGCATATTGGTTGTGTTCTCATATAAACAAACATTAAATACATTAAGTCTATATTTGTGCAAGTTTGTTGTGAATTCCTATCTCATGCTCCATTTCATGGTTGATGTTCAATGGGTAATTAGCCAATTATCTATTATCTCCTGGTTATGTTGAGTTATTGTGAGATTACTGCTTGAAAATACCATATAGAAATATTAGTAGGTATTATAGGGTATCCCCCCTTGGTATAGGATAACCTAAAGAGTAGAAGTATTGTAAGAGTGCTTGTTAGTTAGTCCTTTTCTTGCATGAATCAATATTTGGAGATGGCTTCCCTATTGAAAATAGTCATAAGAAGAAGAGGTTGTTGTTGTTTTTGTTGCAACATAAAAAGAAACCAACAAAGTGGTGACTCTGTTGGGGACTAATTTTACATTGCAGTGATTGAATAATGTTTTTCAAGTTGAGCTAGACTCCTAGTCTGCTTACTTATTAATACCTGTTGGTTGACCATTGAAGTAGAGAGTTTTATCTTTGCATATCCCTAGTGATTTGTATTACCATTGAAAGTGTATTGGGATAAATTCTTAGACCTCTGTTGATATTTGTTAAAATATGAAAACTTTCCAGAACAAAATCTTTATTACTCAAAGTTAGTGTGTATTTTCGTAGCTATTTGTTGGGTGGAAATGCAAAGGAATCTCTACATCAGTGCTGAGTTAGAATCATTTGATACACCACTATTTAACTATGAGTTATAAAATACTAGATCTAGGATGAAGAATCATCCTGAGGATGAGTTGTAAGGTGAAATTCCATCTACCTCTAGAGTCATTCAATCAATGAACAAAAATGTTGTTGGAACTACTCCCCAAGCTTGAAGGCAGAGAAGGATCATAAGAATGGATACTCCTATTCCCCCCAATGATGAAGAAGATACTATAGAAGTTGAACAAGATACACAACTAAGATTGGGAGTATATGGTGAGTATTACTCTCAAAGTGAGAGGGTTGATGATGTACCTAGGTATACTAGGAGGGTGGTCCATGGTAAATCTCAAGGACATGAAATGAGGTCTAGATCCAAAAGCAGAGGTGAAGAGATTAGGAATGATCCTAGTGATCCAATCTCTCCCTCATCTGAAAGAACTGACGCCCATCATCACAGATGAGAAAGAACTATTATGGAGGAAAATTCAGAACCTGGCATGACTCTTGTAGATTCTAAGGAGATTTTTGAAGAAGTAGGTGAACTAGAAAGGAAGATTCAAGATCAAATTGCCTTGAGACAAAGAAGAGAAAGAGAGAAAGAAGAAAGAATCAGACATGCTCAGATTCAATCTGATGAATTGAAAAGGCAACTATGAGATTTAGAAGAAATAAATGCTACCACTATACCTAACAAACTTGAACATGAACCTATTGTCTAGTAGTTGTATGACACACAGAAACCCAGGAATAAAGGTAAAAAAATAGTAGAAATTGAAATAAATAAGCCAGTGAATAAAGGGAGTGTAGTGGATCCCATGACTAAGTTGGATACTGAGTTGGAGAAGGCCAAGAGAGAGAGGGAGATCATAGCCAAATAATTAGAGAAGGTTGAATTGGAAGCCTCTTCTCTTGAGATGAAAAAGAAAATTGAATTTCTTAGGCAAACCTCTGGCCCTCCTCCTGCTGGTGCTAGTCCTAAAATGTCTCTAAATTCAGGAATAAATTTACCACCACCTACTGAATCTGGAAATGCTAATACATCAAATACTCAAGGTGATAATTCATCTCAAAGAACTCTTGTCTATACTGAAAGGTATAGATAATTTATTTTCCTTGGCATTCCTGGCTATCCAAATGAGATTCCTAAAAAGATTAAAGATAAACTTCCTGAATTTGGTGGGAATAATATTATAACATGTGAAGAAAATTTGAAGTATTTTATGGATATGATTGATGATTATGAAATTGCACATGATGATGTGATGATGAAGTTATTTGTGTAATCATTAACTGAGGATGCTAGGGACTAGTTTAGAGAATTTCCCTGTGAATGTATTGGGTCTATGGATGAAATGAAAGAATGTTTTAGAGGTCAGTGTGGGGATACAACCAACGAAGGTTTCATGCTGAATGAGTCCAATAATATAAATAAGAACTCAAATGAATGATTGATTATTATGAAATTTCACATGATGATGTGATGATGAAGTTATTTGTGCAATCATTAACAGAGGATGCTAGGGACTGGTTTAGAGAATTTCCCCATGAATGTATTGGGTCTATGGATGAAATGAAAGAATGTTTTAGAGGTCAGTGTGGGGATACAACCAATGAAGGTTTCATGTTGAATGAGTCCAATAATATAAAGAAGAAATCAAATGAATAAGTGGTGGAGTTCAATATTAAATTCCAAAGGGCGATGCACAAGTTGTTGCAAGTGATGAGATTGGATGACAAGGTATGTATTGCTACTTATCTTAATGCTTTTGATGAAAAAATGAGTTATCTTTTAAGGGATAAGAACCCTAGAAATATTAGAGAAGCATATAAGGTAGCAGTAAATATTGAGACAAATAGAAGGGTTTCTAGAAAAGTGGGTAGGAGAGAAGATTGGAAACCAACCATGTACAACAAGTAAGAATCAGAAAAACCCTTGAATACTAAACCAAAGGAAGATGATAATCTTAAGTTAATTATGAATGCTTTGAAAAATTTGAAACTTGAAGAAATTAGTATCAATATGGTTTCAAATAATGATAATCCTTCCTACGACAATTTCAATAGATAGCCTAGGATGAAAAATTATCCTTATACTACTCAGTGGAAAGATGGGAAACCTAATGTCCCACAAAAGAAGGATAAATCTGATGAAAAAACTCCTTATCCTCTACACAAAACCACTATAAACATGTGCAATTATAATCCTTGGTGTGTGGCTTTCCAATCCCCTCATATTCCATAGTATTGTGTTATTTCTGCTAGAATCTCTGCAACTAAAGATCAAGAAGAAAATGAAGAGGAAGAATATGATGATAGTGGTTGTGCTATGACTTCCTCACATGTTAATGATGAAACATATTATCAACATGATGATTCTGACATACAAGAATGAGATATTGATAATATGATATGTAATGCTGAGGGATGTGATGAGACCCCTATCCTTAAAAGACCATCCGATGAAGAAATTACTAAAATCATAGCAAACATGGTTGCACAAGCAAGGGGAAATTACATTTTAAGAAATAGAATAGTTGGTAGTGCAGATGGAAAACTAGCCAGTATTTTTATCAAGCATACCACAAATAGTATCAAAAAGCTAGAAGAAAAGGAGAAACAAGATGAAGGTACAAATAAAATTATGATAAAAAAGACAACAAGCCCACTGGTCCAAATGTGTATAAAGAAAATATGAAAACACCAAAAAGTCCCATACCTCATTCTAAAAGGGGGGATAAACCACATAAAGGAGATGAATCCAAACTGAATTCTCAAGTAGAAGATGAGGATTGCACAAATCAGAGATTAGACATATCTGATATGAAATACACCATTGTGGATATGGGGAAACTCTTGTCTCAAATAAATGTTAAGGTACCTCTATTAAAAATGATGAGGATAGGAGAGCATAAAGAAAAGGATTTAACATGGATGAAGGGTGTTAGTTCTACTAAGATTATGGGACTAGAGAAAAACAAGAAAGTGTCAGAAACAAAATAAAAATCCACAAAGCTTGTGTCAAATATTCCTCAAATTTATTTGGATACCAATATTGTTGACCTATAAGTGCAGAAATTGTACATCCCTTTTTATTAACATTGTTGATAAATGGTAAAATGTTGAAAAATTGTATGATTGACTCTGGGGCATCTAACACTATCATGCCTATAGAATTTATGAGATCTATGGGATTGAAAGTAGACACACCACATGGGAGGTGTCAAGCTATGGATTCTAAAGAAGTTCCTATCATCAACACCATTAAGGCTTTACCTTATAAATTTGCAGCATTCCCAGACAAAGTATTAACAATGGGTGTATTGGTTGTAGATATTCCTCCTCAATATGGAATGTTGTTGTCAAGAAAAAGGAGTGAATCAATGGGGGGAAGAATTTAGTGTGATTTTTCATTTTCCACTTTCAATATTAATTGTGTATTAAGGGAGACCAGAACTCCTCATATGATTGAGGAAGAAGATGATAACAATATGAATAGTTTCTTAGATACTGAGATGGGATCATTTCAAGTGCAGGAAAATCAAGTTGCAAGAAAATTACAACCAGAATTGTTGTATGAAGACATAAATAATTTATCTGAATAAAGTAAGTTATGGGTAATGTATTTTGATGGTGCCAGTTCTAGGGAGGGGGTTGGTGTTGGGGTTTTATCAATATCTCCCTCAGGAAGAACTTTCAAATTTTCATTTACTCTATTATTTACATATAAAAATAATGTGGCATAATATGAGGCTCTGTTGATAGGTTTGAGATTAGTTGCAAGATATGGAATCAAGTGTATTAGAGTTATTGGAGACTCTGAATTGGTAGTATCTCAGATCAGATCCAAGTATGCTTCCAATAATCATAGATTGAAACAATACCAAAATGTAGTTTGGGATGAATTAGAAAGTTTTGATGCATTTGATATTGACTGGATGGATAGAAGCTAGAATAGAATTACATATTTTTTGGCTAACATTGCTTTAAGGCCATAAGATATTAATTTTTCTGGAATTTCTGAAATAGAAGTTCAGACTAGGCCTTCAATACCAAACAATGTGGATAGTTGGCAAGTATTTGATGATGTGGATATTATGAGATTCTTGTATTGTGAGACAGATATTGAAATAAAGAGATAGATTTCAGTAGGTATGTGGAAACCATTGATGGAAAAGATAATGTCTTAGGGAAGGAAGTATTGCATTTAAAGTCAAATAAAGTCCCAAAAGGACTGGTTGTTTTAGAAAGATCCTTTGACAATAAGGATAAACTATACTCTTCTACATGTGTAAATAAGTCTAAATATTTGGAGGAGGTAAATGTGGGAACAAAGGAAGCTCCTAAAAATTTATTCATTGGTAAAAAAATGTCACCCAAAGTTAAGGAGGATCTGACTAATCTTTTGAGGAATTACAAAAGGGTCTTTGCATGGACGTATGATGGTATGAAGGCATATAATGAGGAGCTATTCCAACATGAGATCCCATTAAAGGAATATGCCAAGCCTTTTAGACAAAAGAAAAGGCCCATAAATCCCACCCTAAGGCCCAAAATGGAGAAGGAATTGAAGAAGATGAAAGATGCTAGGATAATTAAGCCCATTAGACATTCTTCTTGGGTTTCCAATTTAGTCTCTATTAGGAAGAAGAATGGAGATATAAGGCTATGTGTGGATTTAAAAAACTTGAATATATCTTCCTTAAAAGACAACTATGCTCTCCCCAATATGGAGAATATGTTGCAGAGAGTCACTAGATGTGAACTGAAGTCCATGATGGATGGATTCTCTGGGTATAACCAGTTAATGGTCAAGTCAGAGAAATTTAAAAACACCTTTACTACACCATGGGGAACATATCTATATGTTAGAACGCCTTTTGGTTTAATGAATGTTGGGGCTACTTTCCAGAGGGCCATGGATGTTGTATTATCAAATTTCTTGCAAAAATTTCTTGAGGTTTATCAGGATGACCTCACAACCTACTCAAAGAAGGAAGAACAACATTGTGAACATCTGGAGAAGATTTTTGAAAGAGCTTTGGAATTTGGGATTTCTCTAAATCCCAGGAAATGCATTTTTGGAGTGACAAAAGGTAAATTATTAGGGCATATTGTTTCAAAAGAGTGGGTTAGAATTGACCTAGAGAGGGTAGCTTCTATTGAAAAGGTACCTCTCCCAAGAAATATTAAAGGAATTCAATCTTTCTTCAGATAGGTAAACTTTCTCAGAAGATTTGTCACAAACTTTGCTGAGAAAAGTAGGCCAATTTCCAAAATACTGAAGAATGATGCAAAAATGGAATGGAATGGAGAAGCCACCCAATATTTTAAATAAATAAATAAATATATCAAATATGCCCCTATCCTAAGAACTCTTGACTATTCAAAGCCTATGAATATTTTTTCATTTGCATCTTTCCATACTATTGCTGATGTGTTGTTGCAAAAAAATGACGAGGGTTTTGAACAACCCATTGCCTTTTTTAGAAAATCATTATAGGCTGCGAAGATCAAATATGATATAATTGAAAAATAGGCCTATGCATTGGTGAAGGTTGTGAAAGATTTTAGATGTTATTTGATAGGTGCTATTGTAGTAGCCTATGTCCCCTAAGTAGAAGTTAAGGACATCTTCACTCAACAAGAGGTGTCAGGGAAAAGATGTAGATGGATCAATAGGATTTAGGAGTTTAATATAGAAATTCAAATAACTAAGTTATTCATAGGAATGGGTTTAGCAAAATTGATGGCTAACATAAAATTGGATGCAAACCATATCAATACCCTAGAGGAAGAACATAGACCTTTTATCTGTAACCTTGACCACTGTGATTGGTACAGGAATATTATTTATTACTTCCAAAGAATAAAATATTCACAGGGGATAGATGAGAATAAGAAAAGGACCTTAAAGCTACAAGCAATCTATTTTAATCTGATCAAAGATGAGATGTGGTGGATGAATCCTCAAGGAATTCTACTAAAATGTGTTGATAGAGAAAAAGTAGACAAGATTTAGCAAGAAATGCACAATGGAGTGTGTGGTGGCCATTACATGGCCAAGACTACTACACAAAAGTTTTAAGAGTAGGATTCTGGTGGCCAAGTATTTTTAAGGATGCTCATCAACTGGTTAAGAAATTTCATGCTTGCCAATGTTTCTCTGGTAAATTAAAATTCTTGGGTAATGTACCTCTTACACTAGTGGAAGTTCAAGCCCATTTTCAGCAATGGGGTATTGATTTTATAGCGGAAATAGCTACTAAATCTAGTGGAGGAAATGCATGGATAATTGTATCTATTGACTACTTTACTAAGTGGGTTGAAGAAATCCCCACTAAAAGAGAAACCAGTAAAGTAGTAATAGATTTCTTGTTGAAGAACAAAATCACCAGGTTTGGGTTCCCATAGAAAATAATATCAGACAATTCTATGTATTTTAAATTTGAGGATTATATCAATTTTTGTGCTGAATATGTCATTCAGACATCTTACTCTGCACCTTATCACCCATAGGGGAATGGCAAAGTTGAGTCCACCAACAAAAACCTGCTTAAGATCATTAAGAGAGTTTTGGATACAAATAAGAAGGAATGAGACTCAAAGCTAACAATGGTTGTTTGGGACGATAGAGTGACATCTAAGAAGGCCATAGGATTTGCACCCTTTGACTTAGTCTATGGGATTCAGGTAAGACTGCCCCAAAATAATCTAATACAAATGTACAAGTTTGTCCAATTATATGATGATGATATTGACAGTGATATGCAATTAAGAATTGATGACCTGGTGGAATTGGATGAAACCAGGAGGGAAGCTTTTGTTACAAATGCTAAGCTTCAATTGCAGGTAAAAAACTTGTAAGATAAAAAGGCATTCTCAAGACAATTTTGTGTGGGAGATTATGTCCTAATGTGGATTACCAGATTAGAAGATAAAGGAAAACATGGAAAGTTTAAACCAATATGGCTAGGACCATATATTGTCCATGAGAGGTATGAGAAAAAATATTATTTATTGAAAGACCTTACTGGTATCATTTTAGAATTGTCAGTTCATGGAAATTTCTTGAAGTTATACTTCTCTTGAAGTCTAATTATCCATGAATATTAGGTTATGTATAGAGTGTGTTTCTATAAGTGTGTTATTTTTGTCTTAGTTTAGTTTGGTTTTCTATTGTGTCAGTAGTTTAGTTTTTTCCAGTTAGTTTCTCTACTTACCCTGAGATTCTAAATTCTTGCAATACCTGTAGGAGGTATTCATCCCCAGAAAGAGCCAATATTATTTCTTTTTAAAAAATTTCCAAAACAACGAGCCCTTGGTCTGCATTTACAAAAAGGGTCTTATGTAAATTTTTGAAACCCTTGCTTTAAATTTTCAAAGTGTAAATCTTGTTTTCAAACCCTGAGCATCAGAGTGGTTTCTATTTCTACATTACCTTTTTGTCACTTAAGTTATGTATCCACCATGTTTTCTTTTAAATGGGGCTGCGTTCAATAGTTTGTAAATTCCTAACACCTTGGCACTTTATTAATCCATAAGTCTAAAAGTCTGCAAGTCTTTTATTAAACTATTATGTGTCAAGCTGATATGTTTTAATCTAATGGTCCACTTAATGAATTAGTCCCAAGATGCACACAATCTATCATTAAAGTCATTAAGCGGTGATGACATGTCTTTTTGGCGGGTCTAGCATAAGTTAAATCTTTAGTAAAATAGTAGGCAGTTTCTATTTCATCCAATGCTCCACACAATGGCTTACTCTCAACATGATCGATATCTATCGTATAAGTCATCAATTATGAATGACGAGTGTCCCTGTAGTGATGTGTAACCTATTGCAAAGTTTGACAGAGATTAAAGTGTAGATAGATCCAAAGTTTTTCTTAATTTCTTATGATCAAGATGCGCACCATCTAATGTGTAATTCATTAAGTGGTGACGATGCGTGGCAGTTGGCGGGCCCAAGATTTGTGAACAACTATTTCTTAAATTGTAGTCAAATTCCCTTTTGATCCTATGGCTAACTTAATAGCTTAATCCAAAGATGTGTAAGATCTATCATTCAAGTCATTAAGTTGTGCTGCCGCGTGTCCTGGAGATGATCCAGATTCCATTAACAATAAAGATGATCGCAGATTAAAGGGATGATAGTTCAAAAAAGATCTAACGGCTGACTTGATTGCTTATGACAAAGTGATCAAGATCTAACATGTAAGCCATTAAGTCGTGATGCCATGTGTACCACTGGGTCTTACTAAGGTCGTAAGAAAGGAGTTAAAGGTTAAACATCTAAAGGTTGATCTGATAGTTGACTTAATCATTGAGTGTTAAAGTGATCAATATATACAGTATAAGTGATTAAGTCATGATGATGCGTGGTATTTGGTGGGCCTAGTATAATGCAAGGATAAGATAAAGAAGATGAAGAAGATCTAGCATATAATCCATTAAGTGGTGTTGACATATGTCTAAGTTGATAAAGTTGCATCTGTAGTTATTAAATTCTGGGTAAAGTAACTGGTGGTCAGGTTAGAAAAGATTAGATGGCTGACTTAAAGGCTTATGGTGAAGATGCACGAGATCTAATGTTTAAGAAATCAAGTCATGCTAACACGTTTCTAGGATGAATAGTGATTTTTGTAAAGTGATGAGAGCCACACATTAAGATGAGATGATGATAAGATCTATGGTTCAGATTTAAAAGTTAAAGACTGGTTTCAATGAACCATTAAGCCGCAAATGTTCAAACCAGATGAATTGATTAAAGAGCGTGTGGCCACTTCAGTAAAATTCAATGTGAGAGATTGATTTTATTGAGAATATAATTCATTTCTTGAGTTTAAAGTTTCCATAACCACTGAAGTGATTGAAGCAAAACTGAAAGTTGTAGTAAATCTCGCGCTCTATGTAACAAATTATAGAATCGGTAAGTTTTCTATCGAAACATTAAAATTCATACTTGCATTAGGGTTTCAAGTTCTAAAATATAAATATATTATTGATACAAACTGATACTACTACTACAAAAAACCCTAAGTAAAGAAAATGGCCCCTAGAATTGAGTTCACTGGTAAAGTAGATTACAAAGACAGGAATGTGTGGGATGATCTTTTAAGATAGCTAAATGGATCTACTAAGGACTCTATTCAAATAAAAAATTAGTGTCTATAAGTCCTTGTTTTAGAGTCGGGGAGGGTTTATATGCTCTAGGAAAATGGGCTAAGGATGCCAAAGTTAGTGTAAATAGTCTTTCTTTGTTCAAAATTGCTTTCGGCCAAAGAACTGCTCATATCCTAGACTGTAACATATAGAATTTTGATGTTGGAAAATTGATATTTCCTGGAGTATTTATGGACACATCTTTTTTAATTACAGTTGCTAAAGCTTATGATAAGGTGTTTATGGTTTTGAGAGATACAGATGGGAACATATGATTTAATGTCTGAGCTAATGATATAAGAATTTTTTTTAGGTTGAGTGACCTTTCTATTCAGATGGATGACATAGACTTTGAGTATTTCAAAGAAGTATACAAGAATCAAAAGGACTACTTCACAAATGGGCCTTTGAAATAATCTTTCAATAAGATAGGGGGTTTAATTGTAGTGGGTCCTAACATACCAGAGCCTTTCAAATTGGATTATTTTAGTGTCAAGGCTAGAGGGATGTATAGTTCCCTATGTCGGGTTCTGAGCGAAGATGAGGAGACAACAATGCCTATTCATTTTATGCTTATTGTAATACCCCTCTAACCCTAATATAAGTTTTGTGTTTTTGAACAAAGTAAGATCTTTCGATGTTTTCTTACAACTTAAGTTGCTCATGATACTTGTTTGATCTATTCCTATAGTTTGTTTATAATGATTTCATAAACCAATACCTGAAGATTCTAATATCAGACATACTGTCTAAAGGTATAATTTTTTGTATCTATTTATCTCTATGTGTGTATTTAGGAGCTTCAAGACCTTTATGAATATAGTTAGGATGTTATATATGGATATATATAAGTGATTGTTTATATTTTCTTCTATTAAGGTTACTTGTGATGAATCTTGTATGTCACTTGATGATTTGGGATATGTCTCATGATTATGTTGATTTATTATTAGTATTGATTAGATACTAACCCAATGCTCAAGATTCTAACCTTCACTAGGATGATTTTACATGCTTGGTGTGTGTGTATATTACATGATGTGTTTGCATGATTCAGGATGAAGTCATAGTTACTCACATAGCTGAGGTCTACATGATGTATTGATCCTAGTCATCTGTCTGCAATGTCTTCTTATATGTATATCTATGTGTTGGAGATTTGATTATGAGTAGTTGATTAATTGTATGTTTGTCATTGATGACAACATATAATACACAGTAGTAATTTTGTATGTACTTATTAGAATGATGACATGAAGACTTGTATGGTTAGATACATGTTGTTGACATGTTTATTATGTTATGTTCATACACGCAGATCTAAATATGATGTTGTAGTCAAGTTGTGTAATTCTGTTATTGGCAGTTACAGTTCTGGAAGAGTATCTATTCAGAGCCGATGTATGTAACATGTTTCTTGAGTTGCACCTATCTTCAGGATATGCGTGTGTATATTCATGATTAGTTATGAGTTGATGATATTCATCTAAAGGTGCCAAACATGTTTCAAGAAGATTGCAAAGTTAGAGTTAATTTGGTGAGGCCGACTTAGTGTAGTGTCGCGTCTATTTAGTTTATACTTGTGCGGTTGTAATTATGCTTGTGTGCTTAGTAGAGATGAAAAGGATGTTATGAAGAGTTTCCTTATAGTTCCTATGATCTCATACTTTGAGTAAGATACTTATAGAAAGTCAATTGTGATACGCTAAATGTGAATGATACGAAAAGAGAAGAAAGATGTACAGAGAAGATTATCAGAGTTGGTTCATTCATCAAGAGTCTATGTGAAGAAGAATTGAAAGATTGTAATACACTAAAACTGATCAAGATAGAAGGTCTACTCTACATTTCATCATTAGATATAGTGAATATCTATTATACAGAAGGTTGTAGCCTTCACCATCAAGCAATGAGATTTTGGACAGTGAGTCCACCACCCCTAACAAGGTTATTTGTAAAAGACTCCTAACAGGGTCTGACCCTTAACCAGGTCACTATACTTATTTCATTGTAAATTACAACTCCTAACAGGGTTGAAATATCTTCTAACAAGGATTACTATAAACAAGTATAGTTCATTGTGGGTGCTAATTCCCACCAGGGTTTTTACCATTTGGTTTCCCCATAGTCAAATTGTATGTAGTGTATTGTGTTATCTGATTAAGCATTTACTTTATTATATTCTAAAGTTAAGGAAGCAAAAGAATTAAAGTTACTGATAACTAATTCACCCCCCCTCTCAATTATCCTTTAGGACTATTCTAACAATTGGTATCAGAGCCAAGTGCCTTGGTGAAGAAGCCTAATAGCTTAAGGTAGATCATATGTCTTACTTCAGAAAAAAAATCCCTAAGTTTGATGGAGAAAGTTATCTAGATTGGAAAAAAAAAATGATAACACATCTACAGTGTGTTGGCTTTGAGATCTTTGAAATTTCTACACAAGAAGTTGTAATTCCATCTCTAAAAGACCTTGCAAAGGATGATGCTACTAACAGACAAAAGGATACATTTACCAATAATGCAATTGCTAAAGAAGCCCTAATCAAAGCCTTATCTGACAGTGAATTTTTCAAAATCAAGAAAATTGACAGAGCATATACCATATGGAAGTATTTAGAAGATATGTTTGAAGGAGATATTGAAGAAAAGAATGCACATAGGAAGACATGGAAAAAGAAATACAACAGTCTTGAGATGTTACCTAAAGAGAACATTAGAGCTTACAATCAAAGAATAAATGAAGCAGTCTCTGGAATTAGAAACAATGGTGGAGAAATATCAAAATAAGAGATAATGGACAAGTTTCTAACTACTTTAACATCAGACTATGAAAACAAGATAAGTATTCTAGAGGAAACCATGCAATTCTCATAGGAATTCAAGAGAGAGACTTTGATCAGCAAAATCTCTGCATTTGAGATATCAAGATTGAAGACTGAACCTAAAAGTGAACCAGCTTTCAATGCCTCAGTCCATGGTAAGAAATCCTTACACATCTCCAGTCATAATGAGAAAGAAGAAGTTGATGAAGAAATAGAAGAAATCATTGCTATGATTGCTAGAAGAGAAAATAAATTAAAGGAAAATATGAAGGACAACTTCCATTCAAATGATTTTCATGTAACAAGATTGGTTACTTTGCATCTAAGTGTCCCACAAGAGTTAAGAAATTTAGATCTGATTACAAACCCAAATATAAGAAGGAATGTTATCATGCTAAAGAAGGTGTAATTGATGAAGATTCAGGAGAAGATGAAATAGGATTCGTTTCCCTTAGAGACATGGAAAGGTTGCTTGAGGAAATGGACATTAGAGATGAAAAGGAAGAACAAGAGTTACCTTAATTTCCAAAGAAGACATTAGAATTGATTGGATCATTGACAGTGGATGCTCTCATCACATGATAGGTGAAAAAGATAGATTTGTTCATTTAGAAAAATACAAAGGTGGTATGGTTAGATTTGGAGATAACACTCCTAAACCTATCATAAGTAGAGGTTCTATCACTTTGGATGGAAAGAACAAGACAGGTGATGTTCTATATGTTGATGGATTACATCATAACTTGCTAAGTGTTGGAAAACTACTTGACAAAGGTTATCATTTGGAGTTCAAAGACAACAAGTGCATCATTAACAACAAGGATGGAGACATGATTGCATCAAGCTCCAAAACAAAAGGTAATGTTTTTCAGCTCAATTTTGATGTAAGTTGTTTTGTTGCAAAAGTGGATAAAAGTTGGTTATGGCACAAGAGACTATGTCATATCAATTTTGATAATATAGTAAAGATCAGTAATGTGAAGGTAGTTAGAGACCTACCAAGTATTGCAAGACCAGTTGACACAATATGCAGGGAATGTGTTATGGGTAAGGATTGAAGGAGTTCCTTCAGAAGCATGTAAAATTTAGCTGAGAACAAATTGGACCTAGTGCATATAGATTTGTGTGGTCCTACCCAAACAAGATCTTACTACAGAGAAAGGTATTTAATTTTGTTTGTTGATGATTTTTATAGGATGATGTGGGTTGCATTCTTAAGGGAGAAATCTGAAGCCTTTGAAAAGTTCAAAATATTCAAAGCTAAGGTTGAGAATGAATTCGGATTGAAACTGAAATGTCTGAGATTAGATAGAGGAGGAGAGTTCACCTCTGACCAGTTTTATGACTATTGTGAAGAACATGGAATTAAAAGATAGTTGAGTGCACCTAGAACCCCTCAGTAGAATGGGATTGCAGAATGGAGGAACAAGATCATACTTGATACAGTGCACACTATAATGATTGAAGAAAAATTTGTGCACACCTACTGGAGAGATGTAATGAACACAACAGTATATACTATCAACTGAACTCAATTGAGACTAGGCATAGATAAGACACCTTATGAACTTTGGTTTGGTAATATACCTACAGTAAAATATTTTAGAATCTTTGGTAGCAAGTGCTACATCAAGAGAGATGATGGTGTTGGTAAGTTTGATGCCAGAAGTGATGAAGGTATTTTCCTTGGTTACTCTACAAAAAGAAAAGCATATAGATGCTTTAATCTGAGATTGAAAAAGGTAATTGAAAGTACTCATGTAAAAATTGATGATAAGTTTATGGTTCAAGAAAGATACTATGAATATGCACCTATGATTGAAGATGAACCTAGGCCTAGCATCAAAGATACTATTATTGAAGAAATGTTTGATTGCATTGATGTCTCATGCAATGACCCTGAATCAAGTAGAGAAGAATCACTAATTACAGAAGAAGAAGACACACCTAAGGTTCCAAAATTCACATCTAGATACCACTCTAAAGATGATATCATTGGAGATTAGAGCAACAACATTTTGACTAGATCAAAAGAAAAAATTCTAGCAATGGATGAAGAGGTATGTTTTCTTTCACAGATTGAACCTTTAAGTGTTGAAGATGCTTGTAATGATTCTAATTGGAAGAATGCAATGAAAGAAGAATTAGATCAGATAATTAAAAATGATACATGGGAATTGGTCCCTAGACCCAATGACAAAAATGTGATTGGAACAAAGTGGGTATTCAGAAACAAGATGAATGAAGATGGTACAATAGTAAGAAACAAAGCAAGATTGGTATGTAAAGGATATGCGCAGAGAGAAGGAATAGAATACACTGATACATTTGCCCCAGTGAGTAGACTAGAAGCCATTAAATTTTTTTTGGCATATGCAATGTTCAAAGACTTTAAAGTTTATCAAATGGATGTAAAATCATCTTTTCTGAATGGTGACTTGAATGAAGAAGTCTACATAGAACAACCTGAAGGATTTAATCTTTCAGATGAACCAGACATGGTATGCAGATTGAAGAAAGCACTCTATGGTCTTAAACAAGACCCAAGAGCTTGGTATGAGAGACTTGATGGTTATCTTACCAAGATTGGATTCAAGAAAGGAGCAGTAGATTACAACCTATTCACAAGAGAGACACCTGATGGATTATTATTAGTTGCCATATTTGTTGATGACATTATCTTTGGTGGTAATGACAATCTCAGTACAACATTTGCAAAAGAAATGTAGAATGAATTTGAAATGAGTATGATTGGTCCTATAAAATAATTTTTGGGACTAAATGTAAAGAAAACAGATAAAGGTATATTCATTAATCAGTCAAAATATGTGAAGGAAATACTGAAGACTTTCTAGATGAATTACTATAAGCCAGTATGCACTCCCATGATAACAAGAAGAAAGATTTCAAAAGATGATGATTCCACAGTAGTTGATAAGACATTGTACAAATCTATGATTGGTAAACTCATTTATCTAACTCAATCTAGACCTGACATAACTAATGCAATTGGCATTGTTGGAAGATTTGTAGCTGGACCCAAGTAGAATCACTTAAAGGCAATCAAGAGGATATTCAGATATCTAAAGGGAACTATAGACTATGGTTTATGGTATCCTAAATTAGAGAATGTAAAACTTCATGTGTATACAGATGCAGATTGGGCATGATGTATTGATGACAGGAAGAGCACTTCAGGAGGAGCAGTATTTCTTGGAGACAGGTTGGTTTCTTGGATAAGAAAAAAGAAAAACTATATTTCTCAGTCAACAGAAGAAGCTGAATATGTTGCACCAACACTGAATTGTTCAACCATGGTTTGGATCAAGAAGATGGTTAAAAACTTTTGCATTTAGGTTGATTATCCTATTGTTATTCGCTGTCATAATACTAGCACTATCAACATGTCTAAGAACCCTGTGATGCATGCAAAGACAAAACACATAGAGATCAAGTACCATTTTTTAAGAGAAAAGGTTGCAGACAAAGAAGTAAAATTGGATTATGTGAGCACCAAAGAACAGTTGGTAGATATTTTCACAAAGCCCTTATCAAAGGATACTTTTGAGTATCTCAAGGAAAAGTTGGGAGTAATTCCCTCTCCTGAGTCTGTTTAGAAGAAGCAGCAAGAACATCAGTCATTAAGTGACTGATGAATGGTTGACTATTCTACTTTTGGAGTAGTACCTGTGCCTAAAGATCTATGGCACCCTTTTCCATTGATGTCAAAGGGGGAGTACATAGTAAGGGGGAGTATGTACTAAGGGGGAGCATATACTCTGGGGGAGTATATACATGGAACAAAAACACAGATAGAGGAACTGCAACAGTATAAGAGAAATCTTTGATGAGGATATTGAGAAGATTGTAAAGGAAAGAGGACACGATGAATAGAGGATTTTTTTTTATATCATATGTTGTCATCAATGTCAAAGGGGGAGATTGTTGGAGATTTGATTCTGAGCAGTTGATTGATTGTATGTTTGTCATTGATGACAACATATAATACATAGTAGTAATTCTGTATGTACTTA
>MU226944.1:1059851-1070712 GCA_018584345.1 Thuja plicata
TGTTTAATGAAAGAAACAAGTTAGGGAAATTTACCTTGGTGCATTAAAATTAATGTAGATCTTTTAAGCTCATAATTAAATGGATATCTTATGCATGTAAATAGTTTAGTTAATGTTGCTTTAGTAGTGATGTTAGGGAGCCTGTGAGGACTTAAGATGAATAAATCTTGCACTCAAGTTGTAGAAAAGTAATTTTTTACTTTAGAGATATGAAGTAAAATGATGAATATTATTCTAGTTTTAAAAAATAAATTACTTGAATCTTATAGATATTTTATGTCTTGTCCTCTTAGGTTGCCTTGCGGGGAATTACACTTATGATAGTCCAAATTTTTCATACACATTTGTCTATTTTCTTTGAATTTGCTAATTACATTGCTGATTTAATGCATCAAGGTCTAGTAGGCATAAAATAGTATAAGATAGTCAAGCCATTTGGATGGTACTCTATGATGATGCACACAATCTTATATAATAATGTTGACTATTTTGAGAAAGAAATGGATCTTATCAAATTTTAGGATGATGAATATTTTCCCATTCAGTTATGGATTACTGATTTGTCTTGGGATAGGAAAGAGGCCAGTTTTATTAATTTTGATAGATGTTTTGCATCTAGGCCCAGAGCATTGTTATGCACAGACAACCCAAGGATTCACATTGATGTGTTGAGATTTCTAAGACCAATGGTGTATGTTAAAGAATTTCAAATTGTTCACAATTGGGGTGACTTCATTTTATACCTTGTTTCAATAGTTATTAGGGTCTATGGTTTTAGAGGAACTCCAAATGTCCTCCCTTATAGAGTACCACTCAAGATAGGCATGGCAGAAATCCTGAGATAACTGGGTGGGTTGCAAGAAGAAGTGTTGACAGGAAAAATGAAGGGAAGCATCTTCCCAACCATTACAAAAGCACACTAGTTTATTATCACTATAGGAGGATGGACCTAGTTATATAAATACTTGGAACCTTATCAGTTGGCGACCTCAGTAACAAGATGTGCAGATAATAAGGGATTCATCAGTGACATGTTCAAAAAGAGAACTAAATGTTTAGCTCTAGAACATCAGTTCAATTTTCCAGAGGATGTAATTAGAAAGATGGAGAAAGAAATAATGAAGGAGAAAAGGTTAGTTTATAAGAAATCATTAGATTTTGTCCATAATTTTGATAAAGCTTATGATCCTTTGAAAGAGTTTATGCCCCGGGCAAAGATGATGGAATCCCTAATGAGCATGTTTGAAGATATTATGCAAGACTTAGACTAGAAGAAGAAGAAGGTAATGGAAACAAAGCCAGAAAAGGCCAAGGCTATTCCGAGTAGAGCTACATAGGGAAGGGTTGTTCCACTAAGAAAATATGTGGTGTACCAGTGGAGAGGATATAACACAATTCTGCCAAGAGTTAAAAAGACCTCCAATCAAAAGGGGAAAAGAGCATTAGACTCCAGTACCAAATTAGTGCCATCTCCAAAAAGGAACAGGGCGAAAAGAAAAGATCAGAAACAAGATGATATTTATTCCCCTTCCCAATCTCCCCTACACATGGATTAACATGCCATTACTGAATAGTTGATGCAAATGGGAAATACAGGACATGTCTTTGTTATAGCCTAGGAACTGCAAGAAGGAGTGCTAGAGGCACCTAAACATGTTGAAATGGATGTGACAATAGCTGAGTTTGTTGGGAAGGAATTGGATCCTATCACTAAGAAATCTAGTGATGAATTCTTGTCAGATGACCAATTTGTTAGAGCAAGGGATTTCACTCAGTTCCTTTGGAGAATTCACATTAATGAATTCAAAGAGAAATGTTAGAATTTGCAGTATGATCAGGCTGATAGAAACAAAGATGACATTGAAAAGGAAGTAAAGTAGGAGATGGTAGCTGAATTTGACCAGATCACTCCTGAAGAAGGAAGAGAACTAGTAAAGATAGGAGTTCTTATCCTACCTTAGTGGGACCTTGCTGATGCCATTGTCTTTGATGCTTTTAGGAAAGAGACCAAACCAATTCACACTAGTGGAGTGTCTAGTGGTGTTAGATTTAGTGAAGGCCATACAACATTGGTAATGTGGTCTATCAAGAAGAAAGAAAATAAGAAAACTGCTAAAGGTGACCATGCTGAAGAGTCAGGCAGCGTATTAGTAAAGAGAGTTGTAGGTGCTTCAGGGGTAGATGTAGCTAGAATTACTCTGGAATCAGCAAAATCTAGTATGAAAGTAGCTGAGAAATAGGAAGAAGAAATCAAAAGCGTAAGGGAAAAATATGAGATAGTCATGAAAGCATATAATGGTGAAAGGGTAAAGTCTATTGGAAAAGACAAGAAAATTGCTATCCTGGAGGAAAAAAAATATCCCAATTTTCTCCTCAAAGGATGATAACACAAGACCCACATCAGTCGGGTTCATCCAATCCAATTGTGACTTTCCCTCCTTCCACTATACCATCAAGTCCTATTACACAAGAAGACTTGGAATTAGAAAAACAAAAATTGATTGCTGAAAGGACAAGAATAGAAGAATCAAGGAATAAATGGATTGAAGACTCTTTGACATTTAAATAAGCAAAGGCATGGGTCAAAAAAAGGTACTCTGATAAAATGCATTCCACCCTCATGCAGTGTACTAAGGAATTAAGTCCTGCTACCCTTTACATGCTAGGAAAAAAGACTATTAGCATAATAAATGAGTATGATACAGGCAAGGATAAGTGGGGCTTGATCATGGATAGATGGAAAGGAAAGAAGGCTGAGTTGAAATTATTATATTCCATATCCAAGGAAGATAAATATATTGATATTTTTTTAACCAGTACCTATAAATGCTTGAAATTAATGTGGACATGGATATTAAGAGAAGCATCATCATCAGAAAGATAGAAACTTTAGGAACAAATATTCAGAGGATAGATATGAGATGTTTCCTAACCTTTTGAAGAAGAGCAGTTACATAAAGAGAAAAGAATTGTGGCTGAGACAAATGAATGAGGCATTAGCCAGCAGGACCAATAGTATTATTACTTTGGAAAGCATGCTTTTGTTTGTCCAAACTATGGAAATTATTGGCAAAGCCAGGGCATTTTTTGAATTTTGGAAAGAGAAAATTGAGAAGGAAAGTATTAGTTGGGATGAGATTAACAAAAAAAAATATGAATTAATTGGTTTTGATTTTCCAGGTTATGAGGTGTATACCTCCTGGAAGGACAAATATGATACAGTTGATCAAGGAGAAGGTGGCAGTGTGTGAAAGACAACAAGTGGCAATGTTCCTGATTGGTGAATAAGATAGACAAAGGTAAAGATCCTACATCAAAAATAACAAGGACAAAATATTCTAGGTGGCTACTTCCAAACAACTTTGAAGTAGTTACAAGCACCCAGGTGGTCAAAAGACAAAATATTTTGAATATATATTGTAACAAAAGTGGTTATCACTTCATTTTTTGTTTTGTCTTTTTATTGAGTCATTTGTTTTGTCCTTATTCCAAGAGATCCATAGCTTGTTGCAATCCTATTCTATAAAAGGATTCCCAAGTTCATTGGAAAGGGCTAGAAAAATTGGATTGTAAGAAATTTTGCAAACTTTCAGTCAAAGGGGGAAATATAGTATAGTTTGTACTAGATAGTTGTGACAATTAGAAATAAAAGTGGAGAGATCTTTTGTAGGTTATTGAAGAGGTTATCTATGAGTACATTTTGTATACTAGAATATGATTCTCTAAAATTAATACAAAGATCCAAATTCCAATCTCTCTTGTGTTATGTGTCTTGTGAGATATGAATTTTTTGATTCATTAGCATAGAATTTCTCTATGTTTGTATACTTATTTGAGAGTTCTGATCTAGGATCAAATTAAATGAGGCTCTGATTAATGCATAGATTCATTTGACATATGCTAGGATTTTATTGGTAGTAGGGGTTTGGGATAATTGTGTTATGGCCTAGAATATTTGATGAATATTGATTTCAGCATAGTATATTTGAATCAGAGTGTAGCCCAATGGATAAAGCACTGATCTAAAGCTGATAAGTTCTGTGCTATTGCATATCTAGTTTCATATCGGCTGTGTTCTCCTATAAACAAACATTAAATAAATTAAGTCTATATTTGTGCAAGTTTTTTGTGAATTCCTATCTCATGCTACATTTCATGGTTGATGTTCAATGGGTAATTAGCCAATTATCTAGTATCTCCCAGTTATGTTGCGTTATTGTGAGATTACTGCTTGAAAATACCATATAGAAATATCAGAAGGTATTATAGGGTATCCACCCCTTGGTATAACATAACCTAAAGAGTAGAAGTATTGTAAGAGTTCTTGTTAGTTAGTCCTTTTCTTGCATGAATCAATATTTGGAGATGGCTTCTCTATAAAAATAGTCATGAGAAGAAGAGGTTGTTGTTATTTTTGTTGCAACATAAAAAGAAACCAACATAGTCAAAGAAAAGGAGATAGAGAGAGAGAAAGGGTGTGATTACCTTGCCCAATGATAACTTATGTCCCATTGTGAACCACACAAGGAAATAATGCAACTAGAAAGATGAAGTTGATCTGCCTAGTGAATGTGGCTACTCACTAGTCAACCCATCAGGGAGATCCAGTCTTAAGGACACCTCCCAACCTTAAGGGATCAAAACATTGTAAATTGATACTTGAGGGATCAAGAGATCTATATAAATTTAAACTGGATGGATCAAGAGATCCTATAAGGTAAAATCCATGCTTTAAGGATTAGTCTTTAATCCATAAAGGGAAAAAATTTTAAGTTTGAAAATATTTTGAAAGTGCGTGTGTGCAAAAAATGAGTAGAGTGTATGCCCCCATGTTAAAGTCATTGCTAACACTTTAACATGAGTAATGGCTTTAACAGAAACATAAATAACTCCACTAATTATGTTTCCACTACGAGATTCCCCTAAACAAAGACAAGTCAAGGGAAATACCACATAAACATACAAAGGACATAGAAGGGATCTACCTACTGTGGGGTTAGTATGATCATAAGATAATATATATATGTATGATATTATAGAAAATGAACTGACATCATTGCCCAAAGAAAGTAGAACCACAACATGGAGACCAAAAAGAATCACTACTACTATGTTGCAGATCCAAGCGGACTACACAAGGAAAACATTTATGAACAATATCACAAGTACAACATAACATGAAAATAACATATAGAATAATATAGATACATATAGAGGAATAGTACAATAGGCTCAATTTATTTATCCCCTTGAACCAACAAAGTAACAAGGTTCATATAAAATACTCTAATAAAAATTTAGCAAACACATTACGAGAGAAGCATAATACAACAGGAAAACACAAAAAAGGGTACCATGAAGGACAAGCCAATCAAGTGCATCACCTACTCACCCTATCTCAGTCTATATTATTTAGGAAAAGTGGGTAACTCACAAGATAGAATATATCTAACATCGTAGGAATGATAGCTAGTTCCAAACAAGAATCCTCTTGAGAATCATGATGTTTGATACTAGGTTTAATTATCAATTGAGTTGAAAGCATATGAGTGTTGTAATCACACTAGCTTGCTACTGCTCTTTGTTAGGACCTAGCTAGGTTCCTAACCCACAAATCCCCAATTACTTGACTAGGGTCTCTCAAGGCACTCTCTTTCCTTCTAAGGACTTCCTTTCACATCCTCATTCAAAGTATGAATTTTCTCCTTCGCTAGGTGACCCATCATTTAGTAAACAATGTTCCTTAATCATTCAATCTTGCATCTTCTAAATGAACCCAAACTCCAAAGAAAGTGTAGAATCTTGTAGGGGTGTGGAGGTTCATTCTCTATCCTCTTTACAAGGTTATTGACTCATTCATATATGGTTTTTATTATCCTCTTGTTTGATCACTCACCACTCTCATACTTTTTGATCAAATGAAAACCAAAATACCTTCTTGTTGTCCTCTTTTCTATACCTATACACAAAGGTATATAAATTTTTACCCAGACCAAAGATAATCAATCTAGTGAGGATGGGAATAACTAGGTTTTTCATAACATATCAAAATCTCATCAAAATACAATTCTTGGTTGGAAAGATATGGCCCCCGTACTGAGGGTCTTTTTTTTATAGACAGTATTCTCTGTCAATCTGAGATCTCTGCCTTTAACCCTTTGTATGTCCTTTTTCCTCACACAAAAAGGAATAAAAAACACATTCAAAACTAACATGCATTTATACCATGAAGATATGTGGTCTTACAAGGTTCTGCAGCCTTAAATACTCTTTCTTAAGACAAGTAACTGTGACTGTCCATGCATTGACATAGCAGGACAACAAAACACAAAATAAGTTTAATGCAATGCTTTCAAGGGATTGAATCCCCAATCATGATCATGCATAAAAGATAACACTAGGATGATCATTCCAACATTGGAGTCTCAAAAACAATACATAGAACAACAACAAAACTAAATTAATGGGAAGCTTGTTGTTTTACATTTTCAAGAACTCCGTTACAGCCGTACATGGCTGTCCACAAACTAAAAAAAAAAGATTTTTCTCATTCTTTCTCTCCTCCATATTTTCAAGAGCTTCCTCCTCTCTCTGGAATATCGAGTGGTTACATAACCATTTTTCCATGCCCCCATTAATCGGGCTCATTGCATGTTTTTGTTTTGTTTTTCAAAAACCATTAAAACTAACTAACTTAAATATGAACAACACCTACATGTGACTACTTTGGACCAACAAATTTGGGAAAAGTTTTCAAACTTTACAATTACATAAATTCCATGCTAATTATCCATATCTGATCATTAAAATGATCTGGCAACATAAACCCCATTTTGCCTTAAATACATTAATGTGCAATTCACATGATTTTAAGGGCCTGATTAGTCTTCAATATCCTATTGATTGATAATCTCCTTGGTTCTCCTAAACCATACTCCATGAATTTAAAACATTTCCAAGTCCTCTTGGAAACCTGCAAAAAAATACATGTTAGAAAACAAAACAATTTCATTTTGATCCGTGGCTTGAAAATCTCATAATTAATGTCCCACTAAACTCTTAAATTGTGTTGCTCCTCATTATTCTTCATCTTGACTATGGGTGTTAATAATAACTGAGAGGCAGGGGGGTGAATTAGTGGCCTCAAAAAAATATCTTTCAAACTTAACCACCAATCTATAAATCTCAGATTATTAAGTCCCTAAAAGATGCATGCCATGAAATACTTATAATGATTAACTATTTTTTGGTGTTCTCTGTAAATCCTTATTCCTTCTTGATTATCGATAAGCAGTATAACTATTTTCTGAAACTCAGTAAATAAGCAGAGTATACCGATCAATCTAGTGTTAACTATGCTAGATACAAAACAATAAAGAAATGAATCATACACACATAACACATGAATTTTTAACGTGGAAATCCTGTTAGGGGAAAAACCACTGGGACCGGTACCCCAAATTTTCACTCTTCTAAAGTGAACCCTATTAGGAGCCAACCCTGTTAAAGGTTACAAACACATGGTTAAGTGCAACCTTGTTAGAGGATTTTATACATAGGGGTTGTCACTTAGTATCGGCCATATATTGCTATCGTCCTTCAATCAACCTCCTTCTTAGACTGTCAATAGGTATCAGGAAAGTCCAATGCTACTCTCATTAATCAACCTTTTTGGCACTCCTTGGCATGTACCTCAATATATAGAATATTGTTAAGTCCTGCTCGGTTAAGAGACTTGATGCTTCAATGGTTAAACTGAAACACTATGACCTATTCATATTGCAACTTTGAATGGCAGATTTTCAGATCTATTTAAGTACATTACCTCTTTGATCAATGTATGAATTCAATTCTTTGTTCTCCACACTTTATGCTCTATGATGCTATGCTCACTGCTTGTTGGTGTCTACAGAATTCCTTAGCTCTCCTTCAGCTTGATTGATTAGGACTGTAGGAATTTATTCTTCATCAGTTTCTCTTCAGCATCCTCTTTCTATTCACTCCCCTTAATCCCCTTCATAAATGAATTAAGCTTGTCTCTTATATAGACATGATATTCACTATTTCTTGATTCTTGATTCTTGGCGTGAAAATAAATCTAGCCAATTAGATTTAAAGCATAACTCCTGATTTGTCTCGTAATTATCTTCTTTCCAACTTTACAAATAAGCTTTAAATCAATCACTTAACTCTAGTCAAATAAAACAAAGAAACCAACCAGTTAAGTCTATCTTTAGCTCTTTCCAGCTAGATATTTTGTCATTTTCTGAACTCTTTGTTCCGTCGGTCACCTCTGTAGTTAGTTGTCAGTGACAACTGAAAGTTCCATTGGTGTGACTCTAGTTAGCTTTGTGATCTCTGTCCATCGGGAAACATCGGAATTTTACTCGTCGGGCAACCTTCTGACTTTTCTCGTCGGGCATCTTGTGGTTTTTCTTTGTTGGGCAACACTATAATTTTTCTTGTCAGGTATCACTATGACTGTTCTTCTTTTCTCTGACCATCAGTGTGCACTCCATCGGTGTTGTTTGTCACCAAGTGAATACTTGAATTTTATGCATTGCTGAAAGCATAACCTTTGTCCCATTGATTCTCTGAAGTCTTTGGCATTATGTACATGACCATATGTTAGTAATAACTGAGAGGGGGGGTGAATCAGTGGCCTCAAAATTTATCCTTCAACTATTTACCATGAATCAAATAAACCTCAGATTATTAAGTCCCTATGTTGGTTGTATTTCCTGTTTTTGCTGCTTTGCCTTGTTCCTTGTCTTGCCCTATGAAAATTTTCAAGTTCTCATGCTTAAACCTTGCCAAAATTGCATAAACCCTAAAAAACCCTTTGTATCCAAGTTAAAACAATGTATTTGAAAACCCTAGGTCATGTCTTATATTTCATCATTACTTTTTCAGTCAATTAGGACATGTGCTTTAAGTTAGGTCGCCTAATCATGTTACCCAGAACGAATATGCTAAATGTTCTCCTGACTTCGCTTTTGCCTTGTGTCACGTAGTCTCCTTACGAAGTGGAATATTCCTTCAGTGTCTTGAGACTTGGTGATTTCCTTTGGTTGGGTAGTCGCATGAACTTCATGTTGTAAGCTTTATAAGAATGGGACCCACTGCTCAGTCGAGTGATCGCGAGACAAGTCAAAAAGTCAAAGAAATGATATCAGACTTCGCGATTCACTTCATGTCGCGTGATCTCTAGATCAGGCCATGATAAACAGTTAAGTATTTCTTCAGTCGCGTGGTCTCATGATCAAATGACAGTTAAGGGATTACAGCCTCGATTCCATGACTAACTGTTTGATGTTAGTGACTTCCCTCAGTCGGGATGTCGCCAGAGCAGGAGTAATGACTCAACTCTTCAGTATGCATTAAGTGGACAAAAGAACAGATGACATCTGTCATAAAGTGAATGGTTGTCGGGAGGTCGCTTGAAGGAGAAAATGGATCAAGCGATAAGGAGACTAAGGTATTCTTGCCTTCAGTCGCAAGGTCTCCAGATGAATTAAGGGTATGTGAAAATATTCAGTGATTAAATGACAACCGTTCAATGAAGTAATGAAAGGATCTGACAGCGGTCGCGAAGTCTAGAGATGAAAGTGCCCCAGGGAAAAGGCCCTCCCGACTTGGTGATTAAGTCATGTCACAAAGTCGCCATAAATAGAGGAAGGGTACTTTTTAATGATAAGATCAAGTTAAAGTTATCTCCCGACTCAGCGACTAAGGTTGTCGTGTGGTTTTAAGAAAGAATATGTGCATCCAGTGACTTAGCGATAACTAAAAAAGGTAAAAAAGCAACAGTTTTTCGCCAAGTTTGGAGAAGAATGATGAGTTAGTGTTAACCCCATGCGACTTTGATTTCACTATTGTCGCCTGATCGCCAGATGGACTTGGGTTAGCCAAGATAAAGGATATGCATTATCGCCAATTCTGAAGGTAAAACCATGGTTAAGGAAAAGGGCTTGTGACAAAGAGACTTCATACAGTCGCGAGGTCGCCAAATAATGATCTAAAATGCGGCACCATGTAGTTGACGTGACAAGATGAATCACCCGGCGGCCAATCAGAGGATAGAATTTTGATTACTGTGCACAAAAGGTAGCTGAGATGTATGACAGAGGACAAATCAGAAGATGCCATGTCAGCTATTTTAAATGTCTTATGATTGCACCAAAGATTCATAATTTGAAATTTGATTTTCTGTCAACTTCGTGCAACTACGGCTAGGTTTTTGAAATCTCACAACATGGAAAATTAATGGTAGAACTTACGTTTCTGAATTATGAGCCATGTACTCTGAATCGAAATGGCTATAAACAGATGATTGTGTATTCATTCTTGTTCACCGTGCTTTCAGATTTCAAGAGCCAGGTTGATTATTTTTCAAGTGAAGTGTAATATTCAGAGCAGTTGCAGTATTTCAAAGGTGATAAGAAATTTCTAAGGTTTGAGAGAATTGTGCTCAGAAGAGATAGCTGATATTGAAGGATTGATTTGTTTCAATATCTGTTCAAACAAGGAATTTTAAGCTATCACAAAGATGAGTAGAGCTGTGAGCGTTGCTTCTACCAGTGGAGGCAGTGGAGAGGAGCAAAAAGGAAAACCTAGCTTTCCAAATGAATTTCATCAGCTTCTGCCAGGTTCAACACAAAATTGAAAGATTGATGCTGGTGTCTTCAAAGATGATTTCAAGGACATTAGAGATGCTTCAACCCTGAGCACAATAGGTTTCTCTCTCTTTACATACTTTTATAACAATTCTGATAAGCCTATCCCTGTTTCAAACCCTTGGATATCTGGTCTGGGTAGGTTATTAGTGCCTGATGTGTTCCTTGATGTTGACCTATTTTTG
>MU226944.1:1133198-1147092 GCA_018584345.1 Thuja plicata
ATTAAAAGCTGAATTAAAGTATCAATTCTAAATCAAATCTGAATTATAAAACTCACCACAATGTCTTAATTTAATGAATCTCTATGCTGGTCTAAAAACAAAAAACTTGTAAAGTTTACTTGCAACTTGTTCCCTAGTAGAGTCATCAATCTGTTGGTGCTCAAATCAACAGATTGGAGTCCTAACGGATTTCATTTATCCAATGAAGATAAATATGATTGATTTTCCAATGAACGAGGTTTCGACAACCTCCTACAATTATGATTCCACGGAACCAAGGCTGGTGGGCCTGCACTTTAAAACCTGTCTTCAAAGTCTTCTTAGAAATTTCCTACAATGGATAACTGATAACTTCAACTCCTACTTCTCAATGTGTTAATGAAATGTAATGTATTTAATATTGCTTGATATTATTGAAATATGAATTGAATTAGATTAAATAAAAGAGTAATTCAAAAACTTGAAATAATGAAACCTAATGCCAAATTAAAATAACGAGAAAGACCAGTGCTTTATTCTAATAATGGGAAAATAGAGTCAATAATTCTCCAATCCTACGTTCAACTTTAGAGACGACTTTGAAAATGAAAGCTTATCGCCTTATAGGCGTAATAATATGCACATATAACTAAAAAAGTTTAAAATTATTTCAATTTAATACTATTTCTCAAATGAAGGACTACTTGATCAATATTTTAATCAATACGATTTTATCCATGCTAAAATGAGAAAGAAATAATTGAATATACAAAACATAAACTTAAATTGAAATATGCTCAAATCAAAACTATCACTATAAAGAATGTCAATTTGTTTATCTAAAGGACTTGATTGTAAAGAAAATAATGAAAATGACTATTGCACAATAGAAGAAAAATATAGACTTATCTCTGCTTGTTAAGAAGACGTATCGGGTCTTTGCATTCAGATTTCAAACTCAAACTATCTTTAATTTCATCATAACCCACGAATCCGTAGTTTCAACATTAGTCATTATATCTTGTTCAATCTCAATGTTATTATTCTCTAATGTTTGTAGGTTTTATGAATGAATATAAATATACAAGTGAAAGGGTGTGTGAAACATCACACCCTTTCCCTAAAAACTAATCCATAACTGATTATAACTATTACAATTAAGTTGAAATACAAATCTATCTCTCTTAATCAGCCATAACAACCAACCATTCAGTTGGATAACCTGCCTAACTGCATACTTGATAAATCCATATAAAACTTCTCCATGGCCACATTTGCAAATCCATGCTTTGCGTGTTTGAGGTTGATGGATTTGTAAATGAATCTGCAAATTGATAGTAATTTGGATTTGCTCTTTGTCACCTTTTATTGATTGTATAATGGCGCTGGTTATCCCTTAGCAATCCTTTAGATTTTAACAATTTTATAAGTATTGAGACCATAGGATTTACACCATCAATAATTTTTTATGGTTTGAAAGTTTCTTTGACTATGTTTTTACTGTTTTCAAACTTTTGTCTTGGTCTGCATATCAACGTGAATAATGCTGAAACATTGCATTCTAGGAGTTGTTTATGTCTGTCGACTTCTGGAAATGAAAGACATCAACCATGCCAAATGTGTTGACCCCTGTTGTTTGCATCGACTATTGTTGATGCTTGCTATCTCAAAGATATCGTTTTGTTTGCAGATGGCGTGGTGGAGTAATATTTGCATCGACTTCTTCCTTTTTGTCACTGATAAGGGTGGTGACTTGTACTGATGGAGGCATACAGTATGTAAAAGATGCATCAAGCCCAATTTGTTAGATGCAAATTTGATTCATTGTTTCATCGACCACTGTCGTTATGGTTGGTGAGGGCGACAGTGAGGTTGAAGGAGATGTTTGAGACAATTTTTCGACTGCTAGTCTGAAGATGGTGTGGTGGAGTGTGTCAACTGGTTCATTCTAATTATTATCCATCGTCATTGTATAAAAATGATCTTGTTCATGTTCACCAACTTCTTACTTTCCTATATACAAAATAAATTAATCAGTAATAAAACAAAGATTAAGCGGGAAACAAGAATATAGTATTTCAAAATGCCATGTGGTAATTGAAACTCATTACATTCTTTGTCATCATGTAATACTCACATAGTGAGTAATTTATAATATAAGTAATCATAATAAACATTTCAAACATTGATTCTTTTTAGATAGATAAAGGCCGTAAACATAAGAACATATGAAGACAGAAATAAAACAAATCTATAATGCGATCTTCTTACTTGTTATTTATATAACACTCTTAGCCTTTCTTAAACAATAAATAACATGAAAGTCACATATTAGATAGGCACTTTAGAAATATAACTTAAACATATGAAATCATGAGTATAATTTAATGTCATGGAAAATAATAAGAATATAGATATTTAAAAATTATACATGTTTTTCAGATTGGCATAGTATCAATATTATCCTCAACTTTCTCTCAAACAAACATTTACCATAACATCATTTATTAAAATTCCCTCATGTTCATAAGCACAGCATATTTTAAAAAATATATATACTTACTAACCTCTTTTCCAATATTAGTATCACAGCTTTAAAATAATGATCACCCTAGTTAAATTAGGGCATAACACATAGATCTATATATATGAAAAGGAAATATTCATTTATCATTATCGTTATTTATCGAGTTATAACATATTGTAATTATAAGATCATGGTCATAGATAATAACACAACCTTTCCGTTTGAGAAATGATAAACATTCAAATCCATGGTAGATTAAATAAATCAAGATCAATCCTTTTCAAAACATCAAAACATTAGAATATATCATTAAATCAAAGATATAATTACCTACATAAAATATTACTCCTTAGGTCATGATTATAATTTGACCACTTTTATCATCAGCACATATTAATAATTCATAATGCAATGGTAATACATGCAAAATTTATTTTAATTGCAATAGGGTTTATATGAAAACATCACATAAGGCTTTAAACTTAATCAAAAACACATTCAAGATTAATTGCAATTATGTCTTTAAGGAAGGAATTTCATAAAATCAAACTCTTAGATCCCCTTAGTGACAATCTCAAAATATTTAAAACACAAGACATATGAAAGTGAATGAAAACATGATAATACATCGATAAGAGAAGGATGGTAAACAATAGAAGCTATAAAAGACAAGTATATGTAAATAGGTACTTCCCTGAACAAGAATGGCTACAAATTATTTTGTCAACATGGGTTCCACCTGTGGCTTTTTCTAGGGATGTGTGTTTATACCTAAACACAGCAAGAATCCAGCTATCTCTGGAGAGCAGACCATTCGGAAACATAATAACAACATATATACATAAGAAAAAGGAAAGAGAAAAGATACTTTCCTTATCTTTTAATGAAAGAAAAGTTGAAGATACTAACCATGCATAGGGAGTTCTTGATTGTAACATTCCAAATCTTATAAAATGTAAGAATTCTTACCTCATTTATCAATGATGACTAAAGGACCTATCCATAAAGCATCAAACTTTCCAGGTTTACCTTTGTCTTAATCTTTCACATTCCATCTTAACACTAAGTCTCCTTCCTAAAATTTCCTTTCTATGGTCTTCTTATCAAATAAATCTTTTACTTTCTGTTGCAATTCCTGATTTTTCTCATGAGCTCTATTCCTTATCTCACCCAATTCTACAAGCTGTAGTAGTCTGTCTTCCATGAAATCCACTTCTGCATATTATTCTTCATTCATAAACTTATACATTGGCAACAAATTATTCAGTGGTAAGTGAGCCTTCTTCCCATAAACAAGTTCATATGGAGCATACCCAATAGATTTCTTAACTGTAATTCTATCTGCCCAAAGTGTGAGAGGTAACTTTGAACCCCATGCTCTTTTTTTATTATCTATTATCCTTTTGATAATTTTCATTATATTTTTGTTGCTAGATTCTACTTGGCCATTTCCCTAAGGGTGATAAGGGGATGAAAAGGAAATTTTTATTCCATACTTCTCATGAAATTCAATAAATTCTACAGATCTGAAACACATAGCATTATCACAAACAATCTTCTGAGGAACACCAAATCTTGTCAATATCTTTTTTGTCAAAAATTTGATTACCACTTTACTAGTAGCTTGTCTAGTTAGTATGGCTTCCACCCATTTAGTGAAGTAATTAGTAGCTACCAAAATCCACTTATGCCCACCACTGGATGCATTGGTTATTTCACCTATGAATTCTGTTCCCCACATTTGGAATGGTTCTTTAGTAGTCATAGGATTGAGAGGTAATGCACCATTATATTTGAGTTTTCCTAAAAATCTCTAACACGCTTCACATTTCTCAACATATTCATGACAATAAATAAATATGCAGGACCAATAGTATCCCACATTAAATATCTTATGTTCAGTTGTCTTTGCTAAAAAGTTCCCACCACATGTTCCATCATGGAGATCTTTTAGCACTTCTTTAGCTTGGTATGTATCTAAACAAAAGATAAGTATACCATCCCTATTTTTCCAATATAAATCTCCTTGCATCAATACATACTTAGATGCTTGCAACTTTATTGTCCTCTTCTGACTATCTATAAGGTTCTTAGGAAACTTCATGTGTTTCAAAAAATATACTATATTAGTGTACCAGGGGCATCTCTCAATACTTGTATGAGTTTCACTTAGATCAATATGATTTACTTGTAATGCATCCATATTTGACTCTGCCATCAACTTTGCTAATCCTTGTCCTCTAATAATCTTAGTGATTTGAATCTCTATGTCAAATTCATGAATCTGATTAACCCATCTGCATCTTCTCCCAATGACTTTTGATTGTCTGAATATATCCTTTATCGCTGCATTGGGAACATAAGATAACTCTTTTGCAACAACCAAATAAGGCCTAAAATATTTTATTGCCTTTACCAGAGCATAAGCTAGTTTCTCATTGATATCATAGTTTAACTTAGAAGCTTGAAGGGTTTTACTAAAGCATGCTATTGGTTGTTCATATCCTTCATCATTCTTTTGTAATAAGACAACAACAATAGTATGATATGATGCAAAAGAGAACAACTAAAATGGCTTAGTATAATTCAGGGATTTGAGAACAGGGGCTTCCTTAATTTCTTTTTGAATCTTTAAAAATGCCTCCAAAGCTTCATTTTTCCATTTCATGTTTGCACCCTTTTTCAAAATTATAGTAATGGGTTTAATTATCTCTGAAAAGTTTGGGACAAACCTCCTTACAAATTTGATTTGTCCAAAAAAGGATTGAATCTTTTTAATACTTTTAGGAATCTCAATTTATCAATCGCTGCAATCCTTTTTGGGTCTATTCTCACCCCATCCTTGGAAACTATATGTCCTAATAAATTTCCTTCACTTACTACAAAATGGCACTTCTTTGGGTTCAAAGATATCCCATATTCAAGTTCTGTTTGAAAAATTTGTTCCAAGTGTCCACAATGATCTTCGACCCTTTTGTATTAAGAATTTAAGTTATCTTGATACACCACTATAATTACATCAATGAAATACTCAAAGGCTATGTCAATTTCTCTTTGGAAAGTAGCTCCTGCATTAGTTAGTCCAAAAGGCATTCTAGCATATACATGAGTACCCCAAGGTGTTGTAAACGCTATTTTATATTATTCTTCTTCTTTAACTTTCACTTGGTTATACCCTGAGAAACAATCCATCGTTGATAAAAATTTATTTCCTTTGACCTTTTGTAATAATGCTTCCATGTTAGGTAATGCATAGTTGTCCTTCAATGATCATACACTTAGATTTCTGAAATCCACACAAAGTCTAATATCACCATTCTTCTTCCTGATAGGGACCAAATTTGAAACCCATGTTGAGTGTCTAATTGGCTTTATTATACCAGCATCCCTCATCTTGATTTTCTCATCTTTCATTTTAGGGTCTAAATTAGGGTTTATAGGTCTTTACCTTTGTCTAAATGGTTTAGCATTAGGCTTCAAAGGTATCTCATGTTGAAAAATATCCTCTCGGCAAGATTTAAGATCATCATAGGACCAAGCGAATACGTGTCTATACTTTCTCAATAATCTGATAATATCTATTTTGATCTTTGGAGTTAAAATTTTACCCAAAAATACTTCTTTTGGAGTCTCTTCATTTCCCAAGTTTATCCTTTCTATATCATCCATTGCGACATTAGTATTTTTCTTTTCCATCTTTGAATCCTTATTGTCAAACAACCTCTCCATTTCTACAAGACCTTTTGGAACTTTATTTGTTTTTAACTAAATGACTTCCTTTCCAAATAACGCTTCTTTCCTATTTTCTATTTTGACATGAGCATTCAAATCTATTAACTAATCTTCATATTCTTTTTCACATGCTAAAAATTTGATTATATCTCTATCATCTTAAAAAAATTTCCAGTTGTTGATGTTATCCGGTATAGTGGGCCTAGTTTTAACTTCAACTTGAACTATGTCTTCACAAGGGATATCATTATGCCTTAGTGCAAAATTAGCCATAAAATTTGCAAGAATATTTTGTAATATGTCTATCCAATCAATAGAGAAAGCATCAAAACATTCCATAGAATCCCATACTTCATTTCTATATCTTTTAAGGTGAGGATGTTTAGCAAAAAATTTACTTTTAACTTGAGAGATAATTAATTCAGAATCACCAAAAACACTTAAACATTTTATTCCATGCATATTAGCTATCTTTAAACCAAGAAGTAGAGCTTCATATTCTGCGACATTATTAGTGCATTCAAAAACTAGTAAGAAGGAATATTTAGATTTTTTCTTATTAGGATCAAAGAAAATGACACCAGATCCATTAACATCTTTAATATAAGCACCATCAAAATACATTTTCCAAATTGTATCATTATTTGTTTTAGCATGTAATTCAATAGGTTCAGTATTATACATTACATTTTCTGAAATACTTACTTGAAAGGTATCCATATGAGAATGACAGAAATGTGTAACTAAGATTTGATCCACTCTCTCAATAATGTATGGATTTCTAGCCTCTCTATCAATTCTTACATCCCTTCCATTTACTGCAATAGAAGCATAAGAAAGATCTAATATAATACTACCTCCTACTAAGCCAAACCACTGTCTAGATAAAAGAATCCCATAACAGGCAGGAACTTCAACCACAGTGATATCCATTTTATATGATTTTTCAGGACATGAAGGAAATTTAAACTCAACATTTTTCATTATACCTACAACAGGAACATATCTATTATCCATGGCATAACATTTAACAAATTTGGTATCAACATTCATTCCTAATTCTTTCATTACATCTTTAGGCATAATATTCATTGCTGCACCAGAATCTATCATGCAATTTTTTACCAATCTATTATTTATCAATAGAGTAAGATAAAAAGGATCAATTTGATTTCCATTTTTTCTTAACGTAGTTGACAAATAAATAGCTGAAGGATCCTTCACTTCTTGGTTAAAATATTCCTTAACACCTACATTAGACAATATTTTCAAAGCTTCACTTTTACATTCAGGTATTTTAACTATTTCAAGCAAAGGAACATATATTTTAACTTGAGATAATGCATTAGACATGAAAGAGCATTCATTGGGAAGAGATTTACTAACCACCTTTTCCCTTACCATTGTTGAAAAGTCCTGAGGTTCAGCCTATTTATCTTGAACAATATTTTTTTGCTTCACCCTCCTTGGATCAATTCCCAGGTTAGGTTTCCCTCTTTCTGCATTTACTGTTCTATTCCTTAACTTGTAATTACTTCTTGCTTCTTCTATTGCAGCTACTGTGTATGCTTCTTTTTCCTCCTTTGTTGATTTTCTTAATTTTGGAGGACCACCCTGATGGTCCCCATATTGATATACTCTCTTTAGATCATCCTTGTAGTAGTATTCATCTGAAGAGCTATATTCATCATATCCCCACATAGGATCTGAAGATAAGTTATTTACTATGGGTTGTTGATCATCATCATGATCTTCATCATCTTTCCATCTTTGGGAAACAACACAATGTTCATAAGAATGTGGCATTCTGCAAGCTTCACACCATGGATAATTTTCCACAAAATGGTTATTTTTCCTCAATGGATTAGGTATGTGTATTTCCTTGTTCACTAGTTTCCCATCCTTCCATTCTGTGTTATAAGGCATATCTTGCAATTTATACCTATCATTTTTGTATGGTACCCGATTACTCTGGTTGTATTTAAAATTATCTCTTCCATTATTCACTTGGAGGCCTTTTACCATATTCAATAGTTTGTCTATTATATCTTATTCCTTCTGTTGATTAGGATCTTTTGGATTAAACAACTGAGTGTCCTCCCTTTTATTGATTACACCAGATGCCTTCATATCATTTTTAATAGTTATAGCAATCTTGAGAGAGTGTGCTAAAGTAGCTAGTTTATGAGATTTGATTTCATAATTTGTCTTTCTATCAAAAGCACCCATATAAAAATTAATCAAAAATGCATCAATAGGTTTAACATCTCTTGGAATCCTATTTAGAACCTTATTAAATCTTTCATTGAATTCAGCTACAGATTCATTCTAATTTTTCTTTATACTTGTCAACTCATGTGAGGCAAAAAAAGTATCATTGTGATCACCAAACTATTCCATAAATTGATTTACAAATTCATCCCAACTAGATATGGATCTATCTGGCAGACTTCTGAACCATTCTGCTGCATCTTCTATGAGGGTTTGAGCAAAAGGGTTCATGTATACATCCTCATTAAATTCATTAAAATCTTGGATGACATTTTTAAAATTTACATAATGTACTTCTACTAATTCTGACCCATTCCCTGAGAATTTTAGAATTGCACTCCTTAATTCATTCTTTATGTCATTAGGACATCCCCTTATGCCATAAAAATCTAACTGTCTGTATCTGTCAGGAAACCATCGAGGCTCTATAATTATTTCTATTTTGATTCATGATTCCAAGCCTTTGATTCTGCCTATTTGCATTATGAAACCTTTGATTGTTATTTGGCTCAAAATTCAAATTATTATGATCTCTTGGGCCATAATTCTGATCCCTATCATTTGGATATCCATTATACATCCTTCCATTATTTTGATGTCTATAATGTTCATGTTGATCAAATGTGTTAGGATCCCTCCTATTCTAGTGGTTGTAATATTCTCCATTATCCCATTATCCCTCCTATTGTAATGATCTCTTCTTTCCCAATCATTGTTGTCTCTCTCAAGTCTTCCTCTTTCATATGGTTCAAACAAGGCATTGTTATGATCATTGTTAAACACATGCCCATTATTCTTCCTATGAGGAGGATTATAAACTTCATTTCTATCATCTTTAGGAGTTTCTTTATCTTTTAGTGATCTAATTTTATCTCTTTCTAATCCCATTTTCCTTAGTATATATTTTGGTTTCCTTTTAAGAGCCATAACCATTTCTTCATTATCTGGTCCTACCTCAGCCATCTCATGGAAAACTTCATCCAATTTGTTAATTATTTTCTCCTTTTCAATCATTTTATGGTTTGGATCATGCTGAGATTCATGTCTTCTTCTATTACTTTGAAAAAAAGGATTACAATTTTCACTACTGCTCTCATGACTATGATGGCTTGAATGAGGGAATTGTTCACAAGCATATTCTTTTTCATCTTTATCAGGATACATCATGCGAGGTACATAAGACATCTTTACACTTGGAGTCCTGACTTTTCTTAACTTTAAGTCTAATTCAAGTTGATCTTGATGCAAGGATCTTCTTCCCCACATCGAAATTATTGATAAAAAAGTTATGTAACCAAGTTTATCACTTCTTTATGTTTGTAGAGTCGCCACCTTCCTCTTAGAAGGAAATGAAATTAAGTGATTTGGGTTCTTCCTTAGTAGATTATATGCTACAAAAATATAAATAGAAGCTTAAGATTAAACATATAAATTTTAAACAATGAAAACTTTAATAAAAGTTATAAGCTCTATTATATCAGAATTAAAAGATTTTTAATTTACTCATACATCTACTTCTTTATATTTGAAAATGTAAAATCTGAAATTTTCAAAATCTAAGAAATAATAATTCTTAAGATGCTTTAATAAAGAATGAAAAATTAAAAGCTGAACTAAAGTATCAATTCTAAATCAAATCTAAATTATAAAACTCACCATAATGTCTTAATTTAATGAATCTCTATGCTTGTCTAAAAACCAAAAAACTTGTAAAGTTTACTTGCAACTCGTTCCCCAGTAGATTTGCCAATCTGTTGGTGGTCAAATCAACAGATTGGACTCCTAACAGATTTTGTTTATCCAATGAAGATAAATACGATCGATTTTCCAACGAATGAGGTTTCGAAAACCTCCTACAATTCTGATTCCACAGAACCAAGGCTGGTGGGCATGCACTTTAAAACATGTCTTCAAAGTCTTCTTAGAAATTTCCTACAATGGATAATTGATAACTTCAACTCCTGCTTCTCAATGTGTTAATAAGATCACAAAACTGAAAACATATGTGTTAATGAAATGTAATGTATTTAATATTGCTTGATATGATTGAAATATGAACTAAATTAGATTAAATAAAAGAGTAATTCAAAAACTTGAAATAATGAAACCTAATACCGAATTCAAATAATGAGAAAGACTAGTGCTTTATTCTAATAATGGGTAAATAGAGTCGATAATTCTCCAATCCTACGTTCAACTTCAGAGAGGGCTTTTAAAACAAAAGCTTATCACCTTATAGGTGTAATAATATGCACATATAACTAAAAAAGTCTAAAAGTATTTCAATTTAATACTATTTCTCAAATGACAGACTAATTGATCAATATTTTAATTAATAAGATATTAACCATGAGAAAATGAGAAAGAAATAATTGAATATACAAAACATAAACTTAAATTGAAATATGCGCAAATCAAAACTATCACTATAAAGAATTTCGATTTGTTTATTTGAAGGACTTGATTGTAAAGAAAATTAAAAAAATGACTATTGCACAATAGAAGAAAAATACAGACTTATCTCTGCTTGTTAAGAAGACGTATCGGGTCTTTGCATTCAAATTTCAAACTTGAACTATCTTTCATTTCATCATAACCCATGAATCCATAGTTTCAACATCAGTCATTATATCTTGTTCAATCTCAATGTTATTATTATCTGATGTTTGCAGATTTTACGAATGAATATAAATATACAAGTGAAAGGGTGTGTGAAACATCACACCCTTTCCCTAAAAACTAATCCATAACTAATTATAACTATTACAATTGAGTTGAAATACAAATCTATCTCTCTTAATCAGCCATAACAGCCAACCATTCGGTTGGATAACCTACCTAATTGCATACTTGATAAATCCGTATAAAAATTCTCCATGGCCACATTTGCAAATCCATGCTTGGCGCGTTTGAGGTTGATGGCTTTTTAAACAAATCTGCAAATTGATAGTAATTTGGATTTTCTCTTTGTCGCCTTTTATTGATTGTATAATGGTGCTGGTTATCCCTTAACAATCCTTTAGATTTTAACAATTTTATAAGTATTGAGACCATAGGATTTACACCATCAATAATTTTTTATGGTTTGAAAGTTGCTTTGACTATGTTTTTACTGTTTTCAAACTTTTGTCTTGGTCTGAATATCAACGTGAATAATGCTAAAACATTGCATTCTAGACTTGTTTAGTTCTGTCGACTTCTGGCGATGAAAGACATCGACCATGCCAAATGTGTTGACCCCTATTGTTTGCATCGAATATTGCTGATGCTTGTTGTCTCAAAGATATCATTTTGTTTGCAGATGTCGTGGTGGAGTATTATTTGCATTGACTTCTACCTTTTTGTCGCTGATAAGGGTGGTGACTTGTGTTGATGGAGGCATATAGTATGTAAAATATGCATCGATCCCACTTGGTTAGATGCAAAGTTTATTCACTATTTCATCAACCACTGTCGTTATGGTTGGTGAGGGCAGCAGCGAGGTTGAAGGAGAAGTTTGAGACTCTTTGCCGACTGCTAGTCTTAAGATGGTGTGGTGGAGTGTGTCGACTGGTTCATTCTAATTATTATCCATCGTCATTGTATAATAATGCACTTGTTCATGTTTGCCAACTTCTTACTTTTCTATATACAAAATCAATTAATCAGTAATAAAACAAACATTAAGCGGGAAACAAGATTATAGTATTTCAAAATGCCATGTGGTAATTAAAAGTCATTACATTCTTCATCATCGTGTAATACTCACATAGTGAGTAATTTATAATATAAGTAATCATAATAAACATTTCAAACATTGATTCCTTTTAGATAGATAAAAGCCGTAAACATAAGAACATATGAAGAAAGAAATAAAACAAATCTATAATGCGATCTTCTTACTTGTTATTTATAAAACTTCTCCATGGCCACATTTTCAAATCCATGCTTGGTGCGTTTGAGGTTGATGGCTTTGTAAACAAATCTACAAATTGATATTAATTTGGCTTTGCTCTTTATCGCCTTGTATTGATTGTATAATGGCGCTGGTTATCCCTCAGCAATCCTTTAGATTTTAACAATTTTATAAGTATTGAGACCATAGGATTTACACCATCAATAATTTTTTATGGTTTGAAAGTTGCTTTGACTATGTTTTTACTATTTTCAAACTTTTGTCTTGGTCTGAATATCAACGTGAATAATGCTGAGACATTGCATTCTGGGAGTTGCTTATGTCTGTCGACTTCTAGCACTGAAAGGCATCAACCATGCCAAATGCATTGACCCCTACTATTTGCATTGACTATTGCTGATGCTTGATGTCTCACAGATATCATTTTGTTTGTAGATGGGGTGGTGGAGTATTATTTCCATCGACTTCTGCCTTTTTGTCACTGATAAGGGTGGCAACTTGTGCTAATGGAGGCATATAGTATGTCAAAGATGCATCGATCCCACTTTGTTAGATGCAAATTTGATTCACTGTTTCATCGACCACTATCGTTATGGTTGGTGAGGGCGGCAGCGAGGTTGAAGGAGATGTTTGAGACACTTTTCCGAATGCTGGTCTGAAGATGGCATGGTGGAGCATGTCGATTGGTTCATTCTAATTATTATCCATCTTCATTGTATAATAATGCACTTGTTCATGTTCGCCAACTTCTTACTTTTCTATATACAAAATCAATTAATCAGTAATAAAACAAACATTAAGCAGGAAACAAGATTATAGTATTTCAAAATGCCATGTGGTAATTAAAAGTCATTACATTCTTCGTCATCATGTAATACTCACATAGTGAGTAATTTATAATATAATTAATCATAATAAAAATTTCAAACATTGATTCTTTTTAGATAGATAAAGGCCGTAAACATAAGAAAATATGAAGAAAGAAATAAAACAAATCTATAATGCAATCTTCTTACTTGTTATTTATATAACACTCTTAGCCTTTCTTAAACAATAAATAACATGAAAGTCACATATTAGATAGGCACTTTAGAATTTTAACTTAAACATGTGAAATCATGAGTATAATTTAATGTCATGGAAAAGAATAAGAATATAGATATTTAAAAATTATACATGTTTTTCAGATTGGCATAGTATCAATATAATCCTCAACTTTCTCTCAAACAAACATTTACCATAACATCATTTATTCAAATTCCCTCATTTTCATAAGCACAACATATTTTAAAAAATATATATAATTACTAAAATCCTTTCTAATATTAGTATCACAACTTTAAAATAATGATCACCCTAGTTAAATTAGGGCATAACACATAGATCTATATATATGAAAAGGAAATATTCATTTATCATTATCGTTATTTATCAAGTTATAACATATTGTAATTATAAGATCATGGTCATAGATAATAACACAACCTTTC
>MU226944.1:1177355-1194907 GCA_018584345.1 Thuja plicata
TAATTAATAAAAGAATTAATTATTAAATGCCTAAATTTTAGCTTAAGTAAAAGAGAGATAATAAGTGACTTAATAATTAAATCAATATGATTTAATTAATAAGTGGAATCACTTTATTACTCTAACATGATCATGGTATTATGAATATGTAGGTTGATGATGACAGAGATGATCCACTACATGATGATGATATACAGGTGCCTAATGATAGCAATGAGGAATATAGGAAGTAGAGATAACACATTGCAGATCTGACTAGCCAGATAGACAGATTAATGCTCGAAAGAGACATAGATTGAGCAATATTGGTTACCAAGTGAACATGATTCATATCTCAAGTGCAAATATTGATAGTAGAGAGGGATACTTTGATTTCATCTTGAGGCATAGCTATGTCCAGAGCACAGCGGGAAGAGGAGTAGTCACAACTATTTATTAGCAGCATTACAGATGCTAGCGCATACTGGATTGCAGAGCTGTTAGGGGATTCTCGGGCACAGTCATAGTACTAGAGAGACATGTATAGGAGATATGTGCCATGAGATCAATGGGTTCTGAGCTATAGGGAATCTTCTAACTTGTCGTACTATAGGTGGACACAGAGTAGCGTGGGAGTGTTAGGACTGAGGGGGCCACCTATATTAGGATAGATAGGACATCAAGAAAGAGGAACTTCATCCTCTAGATAGGAAATATATTAGGAGGACTGAGAGAGAAGAGGCTAATAGGAGACTCTCTTTATTAGAGGGACATTTTTCATAGATATGTGATAGATTACTATCTTGCAGGCCTCAGTGTATACAGACACCTTGATTTTTGTACTTTGACACTTTTTGAGATATATATGAAATACAACTACTTTATGATGATTTTGCATATGTACATGATGGATGCTTATGCACATGATTTTACTTTCCTATTATATGATGATACTTAGATATTGTGATGTATTTCCTTTTCATGTAGTATATACATGTATGAATGCAACATTGTTTTTTAAAAATTTTACATCTTTTTGAAATGTATGAATGCAAAATACAAATGTATTTTTGGATTTTTCCTGTTTATAAATGAATGGATGTAGGATGTACATATATTTGGAGTTTTCTCTTTTATAAATGCATGTATGCAGGATGCACATGTTGTTGATGTACCAAAGTACTAGACCAAGGTGACTGCAAGGTCTGACTAAAGAAGTGTTAGCAGAAAGTAGAAATTAGACAAAGAAATGTTAGTAAGAAGAAAATATTTTGGCTTTCATAAGCGAAATTATGTCATAAGATCTTATTTTGGTATTGCAAAACTGGATGCAGTGCATCATGGTATAAAGAGACAGAGTGAGAAAGTCATCCTTTTGCGTAAATAAACACGATGCAGACAAAGGATGATCTTCTTCGTCCTAAAGCATGTAGGAGGCATGCCCCATAATTTCATGAGATCATCAAATAGGCAAAAGACAAAGCAAAAACTAATCATGAACCATATCGACAACTCTCATAAGTTCAAGTAATATCATCGAGTAGCATAGGAACATGACCAAAATAAAATCATTAAAAGATAAAACATTCACTGAAGCAAAGTGAGACAACAACCATTCTGATCTTTTTGTTACTTGCATTAAATGTTCTTTGTTTGATAGATTGGTTTTTTATTGACTGATAGGTTGGGTAGGTTGATTGGTTGATAGTAAAGATTGAAAGATCAAACAAGTCTAAATAGGTTGAATGTTGAGTCACAATGTTTCAGATTGCGCTTGTGAGAACATGATTTCATTAAGCACATGATGATTCTACCACTGATATCTACATACGTGATGATTATTTCTCAAAAGAAAGACTAGTATGTACAATTTCTTTTGTAGATTTTGAAGAGTGTTTCAATTTTAAGGAGTGTTTTGAGATATTTGAGTTTTTTTGTGATGATCTTTTTTCAACACTTTTTTGTGATTTTTAGAAAATTTTCAGGACATTTTATGATTTTGAGGGATTTTTTCTTGACTTTTTATGCTTTTTATGGATTTTTTTCAGCATCATATGTGATTTTTATGGTCTTTATTTAGGATCATATTTGATTTTTAGGGTTTTTCAGGAAATTATTTGATTTTTATCATTTTTTTAGGACATGCAATTTGTTAGATTTTTAGCTCCTTATTTGGATTTTTAGGGTTTTTTCAAGACATTAAGATATTTACAAGTTGTTATCTCCAATCCAATAAGCAAGTAATCTCAAGAAACAACCACATTTAAGGTCTTGCCCCTAGTTCAAACTCAAATTCAAAGTCAGTCATTGCCAAGAATCTGTCCCCAGCTAGAATACAAACTATATACAAAGATTAAAGATACATATAGACTGGGTGTGCCAAGGACTAAGAATATCAACCAGTTATAGGCCATAAAGGGGTAGTAGGGTAAACTCAAAGTGAAAGATATGATCAAGAATGGAAAAAAGAATACCAAGTGGAATCATGATAGACATTGGAGAAACAACTTACTATGCGTGACACCTGTTTACTGGGTTTTCACTATGATACTTGCCCAAAGCACCTGTTTACCAAGTTTTCAATTATGGGTAAGATTTTTCTCTTTATTTCCATTTTTGCATGCTAAGACACCTATTTACCAAGTTTTCATAAAGGTTAAAAAAATTTCTCTTTTCTCTTTTTTTCTATATTTTTTTAGAAACTTTTGCAATTTTTTGTATTTTTTCAGGAACTTTTTGCATTTTTTGTATTTTTTCAGGATCATGCATAATACTTATGGAGGTGCATGCTGGTCAGTGCTTCTAACAATGGTTCTCCCTCTATTGTTGCAAGTTGATATACTCTAGACCTATATGCTATAGTGACTATATAGGGTCCTTTCCAGTTGGTTCAAATTTCCTAGGCTTCTCTCTATGTGGCTGGGTTTTGTAGTTCATTTTCAGAACCAAATCTCCGATCTCAAAATGGCAGACTCAGACTTTCTTTTTGTAACTCTGTTTGAGATGGTTTTGATATTCTTACAAGTGGACCAAGGTGACTTGTCTCAACACATCTAGCAATTCAAGCTCATGCAACCTAGAAACTATGTATTTTTCATCATCAATAATGTGTTGCAAAGATACTCTCATTGATGGAATTTCAACCTCAAGGGGTAAGATGGCCTCAGAACCATAGATAAGAGAGTTTGGAGTGGCACCAATGGGGGTGTGAATACTAGTTCTGTAGGCCCAAAGAGCTGGATTCAATTGTAGGTACCAATCTCAGCCAACATCATTGACAGTCTTTTGAAGGATCTTGATTATTGTTTTATTAGATGCCCCAGCTTGACCATTGCCTTGTGGATAGTAAATGATGGAAAATCCATGATGAATTTTGAACTTCTCACAAAGATTTTTAACATCCTTATTTTGAAATGGGATACCATGATTAGTAATGATATCTAAAGGAACTCCATAGCACAAAATGATATAATTAAGAATAAATTTCAAAACTTTCTTTCTTGTGATATACGTCATAGGGATAGCCTCCGTCCATTTGGTAAAATATTTAGTGGCAGTTATAATATACTTGTGACCATCAGAAGATAGAAGTATAATATTTCCTACAGGATCAAATTTCCATTGAGAAAATGGCCATGGAGAAATAACTGGCTATAGATCTAGTGCTGGAGCATGAATCAAGTTGCCATGGATCTAGCATTTATAGCATTTTTTAGTGAACTTGTGTGCATCTTGCTCCATGGTGGGCTGGTGGGCTAGTAATATCCATCTCTTACCAGCTTCTTGGTGAGACTTAAACCATTGAAGTTTCCTCCACAAATACCACCATGGACCACATGTAAAGAATTTTTATCTTATTGCAAATTTAGGCATCTGAGGAGGGTTTGGTCAAAAGATCGCCTATAAAGGGTATCACCAATGATGACATATTAAGAAGCATGATGGATAAGGGCTCAGTATTTGTTTTTAAAAAGGATAGGAGATAATATTTGGACATGTACATAATCATAAATTCTTGGTACCAAGGGGAATCAAGACCAACAATATCACACATGAGCTCAGATTGTGAAATATGAAATGCAGGAAGCAACAACTACTCGATGAGAAACTCACATTGTTCTTCATTGTTTGGCATGTCAATCATAGAGGTGATAGTAGCCATAGCATTTTCCTTCTTATTGTGTACTTGAGGGAGCTTCCAAATCTTATTGTAATAAATTTATCCTTTAGAAAATATATCAACTATTTGTAAGGTATCAATTTTTCATCTTTTGTTTCATAGTCATCAATTACTTGTTCGATGACTAATTGGGAGTCGCCATACAATTTAAGATGCTAAATTTTTCATTGAATAGCTAGCTTGACCCCAGAAACTAGGGCTTCATATTCAGTGAATTTGTTTATGCACTCAAATGTAATTTTGTATTATTTTGGTATTACATCGCCTTATGGAGAGAAAAACATGATGCCTTCTCCTGATCCATGTCTAGTGTGTGAGCCATAAAAATATAGTTGTCATTCATTAGAGTTTGTGAATGTGAAAATAAACTCATCTAGAATTGGTGCTTTTATAAGCTGATCTACTATCACCTGGCCTTTAATTTCTTTGTGTTCTACATAATCAATGTCAAATTCACTCAATAGCATTACCCATTTGGCTAAGCGGCCTATGAGATTTGTTTTTCTTACAAGATATTTCAATGGGTCAATCTGGGATACTAGCATATTTTTCTGATGTAGCATATTATGTCTTAGTTTCTGTGTTGCAAAAACCATAGCAATATAGGCTCATTTAATGAGTGAATAATTCAATTCATATCCTACCAGTGTTATGCTTATATAATAGATAGCTCTTTCTCTTCCTTTGTCATAATGTTGTGCTAGAAGAGCTCCCAATGTAGTTTCTATAAAAGAAATATATAAGATGAATGGCTTGCCTAGAATGGGAGGCATCAATATTGGAGGATTTAGCAGATACTCTTTCAATTGTTTGAAATATTACTCACAATTTCATTCCAGTGAAAAGTCACACCTTTATGTAACAGATTTTGGAAGGATTGGCACTTGTCTACGAGTTGTGCAATGGACCATTGGATAGACTGCAATTTCCCTTATAGAATTCTCAGATTTTTTAGAGTATTAGGTGGAGGTATCTTTAAAATAGCTTGTACTTTTTTAGGATCTACTTCTACACCCATTTGAGAAACAATATACCCCAAGAGTTTTATGGAAACAACTCCAAAAACACACTTTTGGGGATTTAAGCGAAGCTTATATCCTTCCATTCTCTCAATTGTTTTTCCTATAATACTTAGATGATTTTTTCTAGTAGTAGACTTGTAGAGTAGTTCATTAACATAATATTCCATCAGGATATGCATGAAATCATGAAATATTGTAGCCATGGCTCACTGATATGTTGCTCCAACATTCTTGAGGTTGAAGGGCATGACATTCCAACAGTAAGTTCCCCAAGGACATGTGGAATCTATCTTTGGTTTATCTTCGAGAGAAATTCGGATTTGATTGTAACTAGAGAAACCATCCATAAGTGATAGCATCTTGTATCCCACAGTCATGTCTACAATGATGCCAATATTAGGCAATGGAAAATCATCTTTAGGGAATGCTTTATTTAGATCATGAAAATCAGTGCATATCTATATGCCCCTAGTATGTCTTATGATAGCTTCTAGGTTGTAAAATTGAATCTGCATAATCTTTGGGTCTTGTAAAACCAACATCTAACAAATTTTTCAATTGTGCCTTTACCAAAAGGGCTACTTGAGGATGCATTTTCCTTAAATTCTATTTCACTAGTTTCACACCTGGCTTAAAGGTAAGTGGTGAAGAAATAATTCTAGATCCAGGCTAGCCATATCAGTGTAGGACCAAGCAAAATTAATCTATCTTTCTAGAAATAATCTAACAAACTCTTGCTTTTCTTCTTGTGATAGTGAAGCTGCAAAGTGTATAATTTTTGGGTTATTCAGCATTCCCAAATTGATTTCCTTAGTCATTTCAATCAGCAATGTTGACTTCCCCTTTAGAGGGGGTATATATAATCTTCCATCCTTGGTTTCATCAAAGAGGTTTTCATGCTCAGATACATCCTTTATTTTTACTTTTGTATGGTCTAATGGCCCCTTTTGGTTTTCACCAGAATAACTATTCTTTTCCTTTTTACCCTTTTTAATTTTATCTTTTTCACTTTTTTGACTGAAAGATGGAGTTGACTCCCCAAAGTATGTTGTGGTGAAAAGGTCAATAGATAATCCTTCTTTATGATTGTCAGATGACATGCCTTCTTAGAGCTCAAAGAATTTCTCTATTACTTCATCATTTTCAAAGCAATCTAAGCTGGGTGATCCTTGTTGATCCCAATCAATTAGTTCAGGGTAGACTAATGGGATTTCATCATTGGTAGTGCAAATTATTTTCAAGGTAGGGGTAAGGGAAAAGATATAAATATCAGTTTCATCAAAGTTAGAGGTTTCATGTACATAATTTTTAGGAATAGGATCCAAAAAAAAATTGGCCTAGGGATAAGGACAATTTTTTGGAGAGGGTGTATCATCAACATATTTATCTTCAATTGGTTGGTCATCAGACTCAGGAAACACATTGTCAAACTCATAGGGACTAGAGGAATATGAAATCCATTCCCACTCATTGGAATTGGTAGTTTCAGAATAGGGAACCTCAGATTCCTGATCATAGTTCAAAACATCCACATTATTATATGAGGCTACTTTAGTATTCGAAGAGCCAATTGTCAATGGTTTAAATACAATTCCCAAATGAGGAGGATTTCCTTTTTTAATAATAGGTTCAACAATCCCTTTGATTTTTTTCACCAAGACCACTAAAACTATCATATCTTTTTATCTGCATTATTGTGAACCCTAGTCCATATCTTTCAATAGGTATCTCAGTGGGTTACTGTTCTTGTTTTTGTTTATCCTTATAAATCCAGCTAGATGTGTTATCATACACATGTTCTTCATGCAAAACTCCCCAAATAGTGAATGTGGTTGAGGGCGTAACTTGTAGGGTGGTATTTGGTGGTTGTTTTAGCAATAATCATGGCTTTCCATAGGACTTTGGGGAGAGAGGAAGCTTCCCAATGTGAAATTATTGAGCCATTGTATACTCTATGCAACCTTTATCTTCAATTTTCATCTTTCCTTTCACCAACTTAGTGAGAGTGGATGCATCAACATATTTGGAATAATTGGTTGATGTGGCTTCACTATTTGTAGGCACTTATTGTGTGAGACTTTCTCTCAAATTAGCATAGAATTGGAAAGGATTAGTATCACCTGGAACAACAATCTCAGCTCCATTATAGAAAAAATGTAGACATTGGTGATATGTGGAGGGAATTGCCTTCATGGAATGGATACAAGGGAATCCCAAGATCATGTTGTAGGATAGGTCAAGGTCCAAGACTTGTAGAAATGTATTCTTCATAACTAGACCAATTCTTATGGGAAATATAATTTCTCCTTTGGAAGGATGTTCACTGTCATCATATGCTTTTATTATGATTTTCTTGGATGGATCAATATCACTTTCATTATATCCAAGACCAAGGACAACCTTTATGGTAAAAATTTTATTCCCTTCTCCATAATCTATCACGACTCGTTTGATTTTACAATTATGGACAAAAAATTCAAGGTGTAGGGGATCATTGTGACCACGTCTATCTTGTGGGGCATCATCTTTTAAAAAGATAACATGTTGGGATTCAGAGAAGTGCCCTATCATGGCCTAAAATTGGTCAAGTATCAATGTTAGTAGGGACAATAGACTCTTTCAAGGCTTTGTCGAGGATTTCCTTGTGCTAGGGGGATGTGCACAACAAATCAAGGATAGAGATCAGGGTTGGGGTTTTACCAAGTTAATCGACAAAATTATAATGAGAAGACACTTTGGGTCTAGATGGTGCTCTAGGAACAATAATCTTGGTATGATGAGTGGTGATTCTACATTGACGAATATCATCTCTAATAGTAAAAGTGGACACATGTTCATCTATATTAGATAAGAAATTTATGGTATAGTCATGGCTAGTTCAGGGATAATTGACATTGGTTTTTGAATTTAAATTCAAAGTAGATACATTTCCCTTATTATGATCTAACAAATGATTAGTAAAAATAGTGTGATCGGTATTGGAAGAACCTGCATAGGGTTCCACTTTGATTATTCCTTGATCAATGAGATCTTGCACTACATGCTTCAATAGAAAATAAGAGTTAGATTAGTGTCCTTTAGACCAATGGTAATCATGAAATTTATTTTCATCCCACCAAGGGGGTTTTACTGCTAGTTCATTTATGATATCAGGTAACTGAATATAATTATTTCAAAGAAAATTTTGTAATCTAGAATGAAGAGGTTCACCCAATGGTATGAACTATCTTGGAGGTCCATCTCTATTTCTTGGTAGTTGATGTTGCTAATTTTGTTGTGTATTATTAGTTTCTTGCACTTGAGAATGCATTGGAGGTGGTGTTTGACTCACTGTCTACATATTTTTAATAGTGGGCCCTTTAAAACTAACATTTTCTTATGTTGCATTGACTGTCCGTGCATCAACAATACCATCATTTGTGACATTTTTATTCGGAGACCAGATCTCATCTTGTCACTTGAAGTGCTTGCATTATTATTGTCTTGATTAACCTTAAGGACCCCTTTCCGAATAAGAGCATCTTCAATATTAATTCTCTTGTTCATGAGCTTTTGAATAGTTCTTAGGCATTTCATTTTTAGCTCATATATCCTTTTGGGTACAAGATTTTTTAATAAATAAATGTATTTGTTTTTCTTCCAGAACATCAAAAGGACATTGAATAACCAAATTTTCCATCATAACTAGAAGGTCATAAATGATTCTCCAAATTTTTGTTTAGTTGCACACAAGTCGGTCAACATAACCTCGCTTGATATGTTAAATAAAAAATGAGAGATGAATTTATCTTCCAACTCTTTCCATGACCTTATATTTCCTGGTAACTTAGAATACCATTCCATTGCTTGTCCCCCAAGAATTCTAGGAAAGAGTCTCATGAGATATGTTTCATCATGGTGAACTTCGATGCAAGAAGTATAAAACTCTCTAAAATGAAAAATTGGATTACCTTTCCCTTTGTACTTTTCAAATTTTGGTAATTCAAAGTTCTTTGGAAAAGGATGCATATAGATACTCTCATTGAATGGATTAGGACATAGATCTCACTTTGTATAAAGTGTCTTCTTTTCCTTGAATTGTATGGAATTAAGTTTTTTTTATAAGCGTTGGATTTTTTGAAACATGTCATTGTTATGTGAAGAATTTATAGATTTTTCATGTGTATCAAAATGATGTCTTCATTTACGAGTGATTAGGCACTGATTATATTCTAGAATATCTGATTCTGATGATTCAATTGGATCTTCCACTTTTTGTTGGGTTTTTGGTGGGATTCCATACTATTAACCTTGTGGCACATAGTATTGTTGAGACACTTTTTGTTTATACCTTGGTGCATACTATTGTTGTTAAGGTTGCACTATATATTGTGGTTGTTATGAAACATTTTTTTATCACATAACATATTGTTGTCATTGAAAAATATATTGTTGTTGTTGGACATGCTATTGTTGTTTTTGTTGTTGTTGAACATGATATTTTCATTATTGTTGAGCATGTTGTTGTTGTTGTTGTTGTTGTTTTTGTTGTTGAGCATGTTGTTGTTGTTTATGTAAATTTTGTTGGACATATTGATGTTGGTTTTGTTTTGGGTGCACTTTTTTCACCTTTGGGCCTTGCACATGTTGTGTGATAGCATAATATTCTTTACCCACCTACATTGTTTGTTGCTTTATGTTACGTTCTTGTAGAAATCTGAGTGGTGTGATTATACTGCCAAGACTAGGAATCTTATTTTTTGATATTTTATCTTGAGACATTATATTGAATTGCCTACATATGGTTGTTGCACTTATTGTGCTACCTTTTTTGTGTGATTTTTGAACTGCTTCAACTTGTTGCACTTGTTGTGTTACATGTTTTGATTAAGCTTGTTGTGCCACATATTTTTGTTGAGTCACCTTCAATAGAATTGGTGAAATGTCAATGATTCTCTTCTTCTTGGTTCAAATGATGCAATTGGCATAATTGTAGTGGTCGTACGAGATGTATCTATCATGGATACCCTAGGCGGTTCATTGAGTGGGCCTTTGGATGTTTTTTCACTTGAAGTACTTCCTTGGCTTGTTGCATGTTTTACCAAAGGAGGACCACTTTGTTTTGTTTCTTCAAAAGAGGGTACAAATGGCATTCCCAAGGGAATTTGAACATCTCTTTTGGTTCTATGTGTTGACTAATGGATAGGTGATTCTTAAAATCAAGCCTTAATGTCCTTTGAAGATATATCTTGGATACTTTTGTAGTATCGACTATCTCTGGAGGAGGTGGTAATGTTTCTTGAAATAAAGGATTATTTAATGGAACATAATGTTCCTTTGGAGGAATTTCGACAGTTAAATGATTTTTTTTTTTTTTAAGGTTACCTTCACAATTGACTCATGGAAGGATTTTTCCCCATTTTATTTATCCTGAGTCACTAGGGCTTGGTTCTCTTCCAAAGTAGATTGTGTGGGATTTTAATATCCAAGAGTAATTGAGGATTTTCCTTTTTTATTACTTTGATATATTGTTTTAGATCTTGAGTCATGAGATACTCTAATGTCTTCCAAACTATTTTTTCTTTTATGGCTTCATCAATCTCACCTCTATGTAAATATTTGAGTGAAATGTATGTCTCATGTGAGTCTTCAGAATCTGAGACGCTTGAGTTTTTTCCAAGATCTTGATTATCTTGCAGTGGTAAAGGAGGTTGATAAGATCCAAAATCCATGTTTGGAATGGGTTCTTGATGTAAATAGATTGGTTATGGTTTATCAAATTAAAAAAAAATGGTTTTCCTCTAGAGGTGTAGGGGAATACTACCATGATCGGGTGGCATAGGCACAAAAATTGGTTCAAAGTTTGGTGGGGGTTTCCACCAAATTGTGCCAAAACTTGGGGAAGTATTTAAAGGATACTCCATGTTGCATAGGTCATTACTTTGGGTTATGCTAGGGAACGTCTATGTGGTTCTAGGTCCTTGTGAGAATGTAACACGTCTTGGGTCATGAAATGTTTGATGCACTTCTTCCAGGGATTGCATGTTGATTAGGTCACTTTGGTTTTGAAATGTCACACCTTGTCTTGGATCGATATGTGTTTGATATTATCATTGTGTTGTAAACATAGGTAGATAGGAATCTTTTTTCCTTTTGGGTGCTTGAGACCTTGTGAAGACCGACATGATGACTATATGCAAGTGCAAGGTTTTTTTTGGATTTTAGAATGAAAATGCAACTTGTAGGAATGCAAGGAGCTTATGAAAAATACAATCTAAGGCTTATGATTTATTTATTTTTTTTCTTTTCACTTTGGGAAAAATATTTGGAAAGGAGACAAATCTAAGAGCATAACCTTATGAGGTTGAATGAGGATCTTGACTTGAAAAAGGGCATCAAAGGGACAAGGGACAATTTTGATAAAAAGGACTAGGTCAAATCCATCATGATAAAGGTGGATTGTGACCAATTGATAAGGGGGGATAGAGTTTAGGGACAAAGGGAACAAGTCAAGATCCTATTTTCAATATCATAAAGAAAGGCTCTATGATTTGGATGCTTTCTAGGATTTTTTACAAAGCTTTTAGAGGGGATATAAGATGAGATATTTATTCATAAGGACTATGATGAGGACATGTGCAAGATGGACTATAATGAGGTCTATGACGAGGACTAAATGAAAGAGGCTTTTGAAATGCAAATACAAGGGGATTATGACATGAATATGCAAGATGAAGACTATCAAGCATGCCAAAAGGTTCCAAGTGAAAGTTTTTAAGATTCCATATGTTTACCCAAAGATTTAAAATAATATGTTTGTGACCATTTTAATGCTTTAAGGATGATCTGGAAAAGTATTTTTAAGAAGATTATTTTTAAGATTTTTCCTTTTTTACTAAGGTTTGAAACACTCACACAAGACACATCATGGATAATAGTTGTTGTAAAAAGAACAAACACACCACAACATAGGTAGGCTAGGGAAATACATGCTAAATTCCCACTTAAACTAATTTTAGTCATGCTTAGTCATAGAGGAAAAATTAGAATCTTGGAGGCAGGCGCTCCTCCTTACAATGCACTCACTTCTCAGGCACACAAAGCTTTGAGTCCCAAGGGAATGTTGTCTCCCCTAAGAGCCACAAAAATGTGGGATGTATTAGTCTAGTTTCAAGAGAAAAACCTACACATCTAATGCTATTCTAGAGCTATTCTATTTTGACCTATGTGAACCAATGAGAACAAAGAGCTACTATGGTGATAGATTTTTCATTCTATTTGTAGATGATTATTCTACAATGATGACTATTATGTTCTTAAAAGAGAAATCAGAAGCATTCAAGATGTTTAAATGGTATAAATCTATAAAGGAAAAACAAAGTGGAAAGGAACTAAAATGTCTAAGATCAGATAGAGGAGAGTTTATTTATGATGAATTCACTAGCTTTTGTAATGAGCATGGAATTCAAAGACAGGTTTCTCCACTGAGAACACCATAGCAAAATGGGATTTCTGAAAGAAGGAACAAATACATTGTTGATTGTGCCAGAACACTAATGATTGAGAAAGGCATCACACAAAAATTCTGGAGAGAATTTGTTAGTAATGTTGTCTACACATTAAACCGAGTTCAATTGAAGAAAGACATAAAAAGACATAAATAAGACACCTTATGAGCTATGGTATGGATACACACCGAATGTAAGTTACTTGAAAATTTTTGGAAGTCAATGTTATATTTTAAAAGATGATAGAAATGGAAATCTTGACTCCAAAGGTGAAGAAGGAATATTTCTAGGTTATTCTACCAAAAGGAAGGCCTATAAATGGCTTAACAAATCCTCTAACAAAATCATTGAAAGTGAAAATGTCAAAGTAGATGAATTTGCTAAGAAAAATGATGAGGATAGCAGAAAGGAACTAGAAGACTACAAAATGTTTGTCTATAATGAATAACTTGACACTCCACCTGAGCAACAGTGTATCATTCCTTAGAAACATAACAATGTACCTGAGCATTAGGTTGCAAACACCAAAAATCAGGAAATTGCTCAAAATGATGCACCAAGCAATGGAGATCAAAATGAAGGTCAAGATGATAATCATAATGATGAAAAAAGAGCTGAACCAGTACTTGCCAAGTATGTCAAAAGACACCATCCAAAAAACCAGATCATAGTAGAAAAAGGCTGGAATGAGAACAAGAAGTATGTCTCTGAACACTAGATGTTTAATTTGTGATTTTGAGCCTAAATTTGTCATTACTGCACTTGAGAATCAAGAATGGGTCAGTGCTATGGACGAAGATATAGAAAAAATTGAGAAGAACAAAACATGGACATTAGTACCTAGACTGAATGACAAGAATGTCATTGGTACCAAATGGATATTCAGAAACAAGGTGAATGAGAATGGAGAAGTCACAAGAAATAAAGCAAGATTAGTATGCAAAGGGTATGCACAAGAAGAAAGTATTGAATATGGATAAACCTTTGTACCCATTTCTAGGCTAGAAGGGGTAAGAATTCTACTTGCTTATGCTACATTTAAAGGATTGAAGGTATACCAAATGGATGTCAAATCTACATTCCTAAATGGAATATTAGAAGAAGAGGTATAAATTGAACAACCAGAAGGGTTTGTTTATCCTAACAAGAGAAACATGGTTTGTAGACTACAAAAATCCTTGTATGGATTGAAACAAGAATCGAGAGCTTGGTATAAAATACTTCACTCCTATCTCATAAGTATTGGATTTGTAAGAACAAGTGATAATAGTAATCTGTATTTAAAATAAGATACTGATGATAACATTCTGATTTTTGAAATATTTGTTGATGATATAATATTTGGAGGTAATGATATTTTATGCAAATAATTTGTTGATGAAATGAGAAAAGAGTTTGAGATGTCAATATTTGGGGAGATCAAATTATTTCTTGGTCTACATATTCTTCAATAGGATTCCTACATATACATCATACAATCCAAATACATCAAGGAATTTTTGAAGATATTGAAAATGGAGGACTCCAAGCCAGTTAGAACACCTATGGAAAATGGATGCAAGATGACAGAGTAAGAAAAGTCAACTGAGGTAAATTAGACCCTATATAGATCTATGATTGGAAAAATCATGTATGTTGTACATACTAGACCAAATATAGCACATGTAGTTGGAATAGTTTCAAGATTCTATGCTAATCCCAAGGAATCACACATGAATATGTCAAAACAATTCTGAGATATCTAAAGAATACCGAAGACTATGGTCTGTGGTATAAAAGAGAAGGAATATTTGAGCTTCAAGTATATACAAATGCTGATTGGGATGGAAATATAGATGATAGAAAGAACACAACCTAAGGAGCATTCTTTATGGGTGACAGACTTGTCACATGGATAAGTTAGAAGCAAGGATGCATTTCACAATCCACTATAGAAGAAAAATATTTGGTTGCTGCTGCAAATTGCTCTAACATTGCATGGATCAAGCAATTACTGGAAGGTATGAATATAAAAATTATTGAACTAGTGGCCATCTATTGTGATAACACAAGTGCAATAAACATTTCAAAGAACCTTGTCATGCATGTTAAGACAAAGCATATTGCTATCAAGTATCATTACTTAAGGGAACAAGTGCATGAGAAAGAGGTGATATTGGAATATGTTCAATCCAAGGAACAATTAGCAGACATATTCACAAAGCCATTTCTAAAAGATACATTTGAGTACCCAAGGAAGAGCCTAGGGGTCTGACCCTTGCCTACTAGTCACTAAGATGAATAGGAGGCTACATCATCCTACACATAATCATAAGATCATTCATGTTGATGCAAGAAAATAGATCGACTACAAAAATATATCAGTACACAACAAGGTACTTATCTGCACCGAATACCAGAGTTATTGTCTTGTTTATGGAGAGGAAATTCAAGGAATATATTATGAAAAAAAATAGTTTGGCATTTCTATAAAAGGGAAAAGAGATATGAAATATCTATCATAATCATTCAAAGGGAGAGAAAACATCAGAGAACTATTCAAAGAAACATCCATCTAAGGGAGAGAATTGGAAAAGTTAACACTACATATGTATCCAGAAAAGGGAGAAGAGATTCTACAAGAAAGGGAGAGACATAATCAAAATTTGCTATATCTATCCAGTGAAGGGAATAAAGAATGAAGGAAGTGCTCTGCAAGAATCAAATCTAAGCTAGAAGAGCTTACTAAGAGTCAAAGATTTGTATTGGTTATAGAAAAATAAGTTTGGCAAAGATTGATTAACTATAACTGATATATTTCATATTGTATTAGTAGTATGTAGTATGTTTCCATCAATGCCAAAGGGAGAGATTGATGAACTATAACTGATTGAATGTTTGAAGATGACAAAGTTGATGATCACCGAGATGTAGAAAGTAAATGCAAGACATTAAATCAGTTAATGTTTTGTATTATTATTGATGTCAACTTGATATGGTATAATTTCTCATACACATATTGTCACTACACTTAAAGATCTGAAGAGACAAAGATTTTTTCTTCGGTAATCATGTACACTGAGTGACAATAAACCCTGAGTATAGAACCTGATGGACACTGTTACCCGAGAAAGTGATACCCGATCAAGCATTACCAAGATAACTATAGTTGTCACCAAACAGAACTGAAGTTGATGATCGAGCTATCTATAGTAGTCACTAAGCACAACTAAAGTGTTGACCAATGAGAACTGAAGTTAGGATGTGAAAAAACAACTTAGCTAACAGGAGCTAGTTATAGAGTTAACTGATTGTTTACTTTGTTTTCATTGATTAGATAAAAGATAAATATAAGAAGGAGATTTAAAGCATTTTTTATTCCAAAAAACAAGGATAAATTTAGGGAATAAAGAAAAAGCATGCATGGGGAGATTTATAGATCAAGAAGTGGTCAACAAAGATAAAAAGGACACGAAATGGTGAAATCATGTCTATAAAAGGAGACAAGTAATTCATTATTAAGAAGGAGAATGTTGAAGAGAATTCTGGTGAAGATATAAGTCTTCATATAGATCTAATCATACAAGATGAAGAATAGAGCTAAGAATTCTATAGACATCGAGCAATAGAGAAGTAACAACATTCACTGAGCAGAAAGAAGTGGAGCAAACAAATTGAAGAGAACATTGATCAGAAGAGGTATTATGAGCTTACAATAGATCTGAACATCTACATGATTAAGTTGTATTTATGAACAATTTATATACTATTTTAGTTTAACCATTGATTTAGAAAATATCTTAGCAGAGTAGGAGTTAACCATCCTTTATATATTGAGATACATCCCAAGGAGTATCAAAAGGTTTTCATGTTGACAACATAGTGAATGCAAGGTCAAGTGATAATGTAATACCCACCTCTTATGTTGCTTTCAGTTTGTAGATGCCAAACTCTTTTAGGCATTTTGGATGTATGTGTTGATTCTATCAGATGGTTTAGATGATATTATGTGTTACATTTTAGTATGTTATCGATCCATTTTTAGTATGTTATATCATTTGTGTATATGTGATTTATGGTTGTGTTATGATGCTTATGTATATGTTAGGATTTCATTCCGATTATGGTTTTCTGACAATACTGACCTTAGATTTATATGCACATGGATCATTGTATGTTTTCATTACTGTTTGATGTGCTTGGTATGGTATGGGACAGATTCATAGTTACTTTCTTCGGCGAGATCCACACGATAACCTAGTCTCAACCATTGTTTGTCATATGATATATGCATGTATGTTTCATCTTTGTGATGACAGGATCGTAGGTACCGGGCTACATCTTCCCTGAATTGGCAGGAGTGAGCATTCCCTATCGCATTAATCTCAATGGTAAGAGAGGGGAGATAGTTTTCAGGTTCAAATCCTATCCTAGACCTAATTGTCCTACTTAGTGGACAAGTATCTGTCTTGACTACCCTGACCGAATTTGTATAGTTGATAGGAATTCGTGTATCCCTTTCCTTGATCATGTTTGATTTTGCATGTTTTCAGTTATAGGTGCTTGATGTGATTTTGTGGGTGTGATATTATGTTATTTATTTAATTGAATATTATTGCAATTAATTATTAAATATAGGGTATTTAATTAATTGAAAATTAAATTAAATACCTATGTTTAATTGAAACTTCAATTAAAGTGCAATTGTTGAATGTTAATATTTAATTGGATAAATAATTGAATATTAGAGTAATTATGCTTTATGCTTAATTAAATAGTTAGTTGCATGGTTAATTGATTAATCTAATTGAAATTATCTCTCATGCATTTTCAATTTAACACTTTGCTTTTATATTCCTAAGTTGAGTTTTGCATGCTTTAAGTGGAATTGAAAATAAAAGAATT
>MU226944.1:1203499-1220505 GCA_018584345.1 Thuja plicata
TCTTTTGGAGACTTGCTTAGTTATTTGAGTTGTGTATTTATACCATATGTTTATATTGGTTATCATCCTTGGAGGATGCATTGTATTGTTTATTATGTATTATTACATACCCTGCGACTTGTGCAGTTGATGTTGATTAGGTAGTATACCTTATGGTATCAGTTGTATGTGTAATCTTTATTATGAGATGTATGTAATTGGTTTCAGATTATGTAACCTTTATGTCAGTTCTTATATTTATATTCGTAGATTATTTTGTTTAAGTAATTATACATCAAGGAACCCTCGAGGAATGTTAATCATGTATGAGTTGTATTTCATGTATGTCATGTACTTCATTGTGTTGCTTCCGCGTTGTTATTAATATTGTTTGTAAACATTTAAAAAAAAAATTCTTCCGTGAACTTAGTGTCGTGTTTAGGTTAAGTTCTCCTGGGTTCCCTAGCGGGGCATTACAGATAAACTATTAGTGATAAATCATGTAACAAGGTCACACTTAACAATCTATTTGTAACCTTTAACAGGGTTGGCTCTTCATTGAGCTCACTTCAGAAGAGTGAAAATTTTGGGTTACCGGTCCCAACTATTTTTCTCGTAACAGTATTTCTACGTTAAAAATCCATGTGTCAAATGTGTATATGGTTCATTTTTTTGATGTTTTTCTTTACACATTACTAAAATAGGATTGATTGGTAAACACTAAGTTATTTACTATATTATGCACTTGGGCCTCTAATCCTACACCCTTTGGGCTCTGATCTTGCGCACTTTGTTGTCTGATCCTACGCAGTTGGAAAAATGAATGTTTTTCATGCCATATTCTGACTTTCTTTATTCCTAAATCCATTTTTGCATTTGATATGTTGGATTTTGTGTATTATTGATGATCTTTGCAACATTTTGGAAATCATGGGATAAATAATAAATCATAAAAAACTAATGAGTTTTATGCAGGATGCTTTTCGAAGACCTTGCGTGTCTTCCAATACTTTCATGTCTACTTTTAGTAGTTAGAAAACACCTCAGATTTGGTGCTTAATAAGAATTAGTTTTCTTATGTGTCGAAAGTGTCTTATATACTTTTAATCCAAAAGAATTACATGAACTTATCCTCTCCCCTCCCCTTCATGGATCTTGGGTGAAAGATAAATTCATGCAAATATTTTACTATGGCTACCTTTTGGGAGCTTTAATAGAACTGGTGAGAGGGATTTCCCAACTCGTAACAAGCTAAAGCCAAGTCCTTCCAAATTGGTATACAAAAAATATCATTTTGATTAGTGTCACAGTGAACAGGTGTTGATTTCACTATGCCAACAAAACATCTCCCCCAGTACCGTTGTGGTGCGTAAAAAACTATAGAACACAACTTATGTAGGTTGGGAGGTCTCCTTAACATAGATAATATGTCGCATGCATAGCCACTTGAATTGATTACTTAACTAAATACCTTATTTTAGTGATACATTTTCATAATCCTCTCACCTTTGGACATGTGTCTCCCTCTATTACTTGTCTCTGAATCGCTAAATGGAGAAGTGACTTAGTATTTTAATCTCACATCAACCCGACTATGTTATATCTCAGACTATATGTGGTTAGTTGTGAAGCCTCAACATCTTTTCCTTAACCGTCATTCTTTCTAGAGACTCTGTGACATGATTTTTATGTTACCTACTTAACTGCAAGATAATTTTGTGACCACATGACATGAATAAATTTCCAAGTCTCGCAACCAATCACTAACCGCTAGCCCTTTCATGCGACACCGTGACTCATTTGTGGGCCCATTCACAAATTTCTAACATGTTTGTTCATTTGGAGACTACGCGACATGAAGGGCTCCACCAAGTCTCATAACACAGAAGGAATATTCCAATTCTTTGAGAGACATCCTGACATAAGACAATCGCCAAGTCTCGAGATGAAAAGGCATATGCGATCAAGATCACACAACCAAGCGACTATGCTTTAAAACACATGAATTAAGTTATTTTAAAAAAGGTAACACCAAAATAGAAGTATGATAAACGTCTTAGGGTTTTTCTCATTTTGGCATATAAAACAAGACCTAGGGTTTCAAGGTTTTGCATTTTTACATGGATTTTTGACCTGAAGACCCTATAAAATTTCAACTGGGAAGCCACAAGGAACTGAGAGACTTCTTGTTTTAGAAAAGAAAAGAGCATGAGGACCACAAAACTTTTGTAGATAGACCAGAACTAGGAATACAACCAACAGTGGCTCTAATGAGGATTGACTAAACATAGTTTATGGAAAAGAACCACATAATCTCTGGTTGCAGACCTCTTCAAAAAATGGAGCAAAACACCCGAAGCAGAAAGGGAAATATTTACAGAACTTTACAAACAAAGAAGGGAAATATTTACATATGATACATATTCACATGTGCATTGCTTTGATCTTTACTTAAAGAAAGGTTTCAAGAATTGCCCATGCACAGGCAAGTCAAAACTTTCTCACTCCATATTTTTTAACAAATATGAGTCTTTGCCAAAATTTTCTTAAACAATAAAAGTTCCTAGCCATAAAGACTCAAATTTATTGTGCTTACCTTTCTCCTCTTCCCTCGCATTCCATTGGAGAACTAAGTCACCAGCCTGGAACTTTCTCTTAGTAGCCCTTTTATCAAATAGATACTTCATCTTTTGCTATAATTTTATGTTTTCTCTTTGACTATTTCTCCTTGCTTCATCCAATTCAATCAACTATGTCATTCTATCTTGCATATTGTCAGAGACATCTAAATTCTCTTCTTGTATGAATTTGCATACTGGTAATAGATTGTTAATTGGAAACCTCGCTTGTAAACCATATACCAACTCAAAAGGAGACTTACGATTTTCCTTCTTAAGTGTTATCCTATCATCCCAAAGAGCTAATTTTAATTTCGTGTGCCATGTTCTTTTATTTTGTTCCAGAGTCCTCTTCAGTATCTTCAATATACTTTTATTGCTAGACTTAGCTTGTCCATTAGCCTTTGGGTGATATGGGGATGGGTATGATATTGTAATCCCATACCTTTCACAAAAATTTGTCATTTCTTCTGATCTGAAACTCATAGCATTGTCCATTACTAGGCACACCAAACCTGGTTAAAATATTCTCCAAGAGAAACTCAGTAACCACCTTGCTTGCTTCTTTCCTTTTAGGGATAGATTAAATCCATTTAGTAAATTAATCTATGGAAACCAATATCCAACTATGCCCTACACTAGACTTCTCCTGAAATTCACCAATAAAGTCAATCCCCCACATAGCAAAAGGAGCTTCAGTACTCACTAGATTCAGCAACAGAGCACTTGCAAATTTTAGTTTATTGGAAAACCTTTGACATGGTTCACATTTCCTGACATGTGTATAAGAATTTTTGAACAAAGTAGGCCAATAATATCCTACCCTTAAAATCTTATGGGTGGTAGTTTCAGCAGAAAAGTGACCTCCACATTCTCCTTCATGCATCTCATTCAAAAATTTCTCAGCTTGGTAACTATCAAGACACAACAATAGTAAACCATTCTTATCTTTCCAAAACAAGAAACCTTGGATCAGATTATACCTTTGAGCTTGCAATTTCAGACTCCTCTTCTAATTTTTAGACAAATGATTAGGACACTTAGCATTTTTGAGAAAGAAAACAATATCAGTATAATATGGTTGCCTTTCTATACTAGTAATGGCTTGGTCATGTGTTCCTATTTGATTCAGCTGTACTAAATCCAGGTTCTCTTTTGTCATCAGCTTTGCCAAACCTTATCCTCTTATTAACCTGGTGATATTGATTTCAAGGTTGAATTCTTGAATTATTGTAATCCACTTACACCTCTTACCAGTTACCTCTGACTGTGTAAGGATATCTTTCACTGCTGAATGAGGAACATAGGCCTACACCTTAGCACAAACCAAATAGGGCTTGAATGATTTCATAGCCTTTACCAATGCATAAGCTTGTTTCTCCATTATTTCATAGTTAAGCTCTGCAACCTACAAGGATTTACTATAAAAAGCAATGGGATGTTCAAATCCTTGTTCATCTTTTTGGAGAAGAATAGCAGCAATTGTATGGAATGATGCAAATGAAAACAAAGAGAAAGGCTTAGTATAATTAGGAGATTTCAAAACTGGGGCTTCTTGTACTGCTTTATTTATCTTTTCAAATGCCTGTTGGGCTTCTTCGTTCCAAACAAACTTGGCATCCTTCTTTAATAATTATACAATGGGTTTAACAATTTCTGTAAAATTTACTATGAATCTTCGGACAAAGTTCATCTTTCCTAAGAAAGATTGCACACCTTTTAAGTTCTTTGGGGAAATCACCTTTTGAATTGCTTCTACTCTCTTAGGGTCTATTCTTACCTCTTCTCTAGATACTATATGTCCCAGCAACTTCCCCTCTTTGACTAAAAAATGACACTTCTTGGGATTTAGTGAGACACCATATTCCAATGCTCTGTTAAAAATATTATTCAAGTGATCACAATGATCAATATCCCTTTTGGAATATGTAGTTAAGTCATCTTGATAAATAACCATGAATAGATCAATGAATTATTTGAAAGCAACATCCATAGCCTTCTGAAAAGTTGCCCCTACATTTATTAATCCAAAAGGCATTATGATATACACATATGTTCCCCATGGAGTAGTAAATGTAGTTTTATACTGCTCTGTCTCTTTAACTAAGACCTAGTTATAACCTGAGAAACCATCCATCATTAACAACAATTCACAACTAGTCACCTTATGCAACATTGCTTCCATATTGGGCAATGAATAGTTATCTTTCAATGAAGCAATATTTAGATTCCTGAAATCTACACATAGTCTGATGTCACCATTTTTCTTTCTAACTGGGACTAGATTTGATACCCAAGTTGAATGTCTGATGGGATGGATTATCCCAGCATCCTTGATTTTTATCAACTCTTGCTACATCTTAGGAGCCAACAAGGGGTTAATAGACCTTTTTTTTTGCCTAAATGGCTTTACATCTGATTTCAATGGGATTTCATGTTGAAAAAGGTCATCTCTATATGCTTTCAAGTTCTCATATGACCAAGCAAAGACATGTTTGTATTTTCTTAGTAACTTGATTAGATTTGTTCTTATGTGAGGATCTAAACCTTTCCCAATATAAAATATTTGAGGACTATTTTTAGATCCTAAGTTTATCTCTTCTAAATCCTCAATCTTGGCATTGCTTAACTTTGATGAATCATTTTTTTGACTTATAAACAATGCTTCAAGCTCAACCAGTCCTCTAGGAATCTGATTAGAACTTAATTGGACAACTTCATTTGCAAAGATGTAATCTTTTCCATCATCATGTTCTAGTAACAAGCTACAATCTATGCTCTGGTTCTCATAATGGTCTAAACATTGCATGAACCTCAAAATATCTTGATCATCCTGGAACACTTTCCAGTTGTATATGTTGTTTGGAACAACTGGTCTTATTTTGACTTCTAGTATTGACACCCCATGTAAGGTCAAATCATCATTTTTTAAAGCAACATTTGCTAAAAAATCAGCCATAATATTTGTTGACCTTTCTAACCAACTTATATCAAAGGCATCAAACATTTCAAGTTGATCCCAAATAGCATATTTGTACATTTTTAATCTATCATTTTTACAACATATTTGGATCTGACTTGTGTTGCTACTAACTTAGAATCACCATAAAACTTCAAACATTTTATACCATGTTTAATAGCAATTTCAAGTGCTAAGAATAAAGCCTCATACTCTGCAATATTGTTTGTACATTGGAAGGCTAACAAAAATGAGTACTTAAAAGTTGTACCTGATGGAGATATTAACAATATTCCTACCCCTAATCCTTCTTTAGAGCAAGAACCATCAAAGTACATCTTCCACAATCCATCTTCCTGCATGATTAAATCCCTGTTCAAAGGGTCAGCCCTTTGATCTTGACAATAAAGTTCACTTTTTTTCATCCTGAAATTTTCCATGTCTATGTCAATGCAACAATTAACATTAGTGTCTTCAAATTTTTCTATCATGTGGGGAGTTCTACTCTCCCTTAAGACCTTAACATTCTCTCCAACAATGTTGAAATTAGCATATGATAAATCATTTTGTATACTACCTCCCATTGAAGCACTCCATTTTCTTGATAGCAACATGCTGTAATGAGGTGGTATGTCAACCACAAGAACATTCATAGTCATTACTACATCAGGGCATACTGCTAGTCTATAAGGCATAGCCTCAATAGTACTAATCACAGGGACCTCTCTAGAATCCATAGCTCTGCATCTCCCATAAGGTGTATCAACTTTTAGCCCCATTGCCCTCATGATTTCAACTGGCATAACTGTATTAGAGGCTCTTGAATCAATCATACAATTCTTGAGCATTTTATCATTAATTATCAATGAAAGAAAAAATGGGTCAACAACCTTTGGGGAAGAAGTTGAATTTAAGAATATTTGAGGAATTTCAAATGTCAACACCTCTACTTCATTTCATTTGGTAGTTGGCTTCTTAGAAACATCTACTAGACTCTGAACCTTTATTGTGGGTACACTATTTAGTAATGACATTACTTTTTCCTTATGTTCTTTAATCCTCATCATTTCTAGAAATGGAACCTTAACTGTCATCTGGGACAAACATTGACCCATATCTACTGGAGTGTATCTCATATCTAAAAAAAATTTATTTGTCAATAATGACATCACTTTCTTCATTGTGTTCTCTTAGAACTGACTCTTTTAACTTTTTGTTTTCTATCTTCTGAATAGGAACAATTCTTTCTTGTGTTTTCACATCTTCCTCTTATACAACATTTGGCTCTATGGCTTTTGTAATAATCTTGACCTTATGTTTATTTATAGTTTCACTAGGTCCATCTTTTTTCTGCACATATTTAGTGTCTATTTTATTTTCCTTTATAAAGACACCTGAGGGTTGGCTACCAGCACCACCTACCACCCTGTTTCTCAAGTGGTAATTACTTCTAGCCTTATTCACTAACTCTGCAGTGATTCTAGCCTTCTCTTCATCTGACGATTTCCTGATGAGTGGAACATCTTGATTGTCTTGGGCATAACATCTTATATCATCATCAATTTCCTTAGTTTCACTATTAGATAAGACCTGTTGATGATGATTCTCCATCCTTCTTTGTGAAATATAATAATCATGATTTTCCTCTTCATTGTCCGAATCTATATCATGGCATGAATAGGTATTGGTCATACTATGATCACACTATTCACCATCATCATTCCCCTGTTCTTCACTTACTCTCAAGTCTAGAGAAACAATACAAAAATTAGGGTTATGAGGGGCCTCACATGCTTCACACCAAGTATCATCATTACAAAAATGAACAGAGTTATTGTGAAGAGGGTCTGGAGTTCTGTTGTCTATTTTATCTTTTCTAAGTATAGTAATAGGCTTTCCATCCTTGAACTAAGTCCCATAAGGATGGTTTTGCATCATTTTTTGAGGATTTTAGGTAGAATTATAAGAGGGTCTATTATTCTGGGGAGCTTTATACTCATTTTAATCTGGTTCTTTCAAATTACTCCTGCTAAACCTTGAATCATCCCTCCTATTTAACTTACTAGATACCCTTCTATTCATTTCAATATTGACTGCTACTTTATAGGCATTAGTAATATTTCTAGGATTCTTATCCCTAAGAGCATATCCCATTTTAGAATCAAAATAATTCAAATAGGTTGCTAAACATACCTCTTCATCCAGCCTTATCTTATGAAATAATTTGTGCATAGCTCTTTGAAATCTAGTATTAAATTCTGTGACTTCCTCATTATAGTTCTTTTTAATATTATTGAACTCATTCAATAAAAAGCCTTTATTTGTTTTGTCTCCATATTGATCTTTAAAAAATTCAATCAACTCATCCATTGAGACAAAAGATCCATTAGATAGGCTTCTAAACCACTCTTTTGCATCTTCAACTAAGGACTGAAAAAACAATTTCATCAATACATCCTCATGAGTGATATTTAGATCATCAATAAAATCAATGAATTTTCTAAGATGTGTTTCACAAGATATAACATTATTACCTGCAAATTTAGGGAGTTTTTCTCCTATATCACCCACATCTTTGGGAAAAGCATTAGGGTATCTAGGTATACCAACAAAATTAAATTGTTTGTACCTTTTGGTGTGCAATGGTTTTCTTTAAAAGCTATCATCCTCCTTAGCAGAAGTGGCTCTTGTTTTAGAAGCAGTAACACTTTCTGAGACAGCATAAGTGTATTTTGAGGACTGTAAAAAATCTATCTTTTGATTCATTTCAATAGTGGTAGCCTCCATCTGAGCCTTCTCTAACATTTTTTCCATAGTTTCTTTTTCAACTCTTAATTTTTCCAAATCAATGTCCAACTTGGACATTTGTTCAGTTAAAGGCTTTTGAAACTAAGGATCTTGATTTCTACTTTCACTCATCTTTTGTTTTCCTTTATCCTTTTGTGAAATAGGAGCCTTACAAGTGACTGGTATTTCTTGGTCCCTCCGAGACCTCTGTGTCTTTTATACTTTGATGCTTTGAAGACTTTCTTTTGTTCTTATCCACATTCTTAGGGTCACTCTTTTTCTTTCTCATTTCTCTTTCTTTCTTCATATGTTGAACCAGGGCTACCTGTTTCAAAATGAACTTTTCTTCATTTACCAACATATCAGAAGGAGCATCTTCTGAATCTGAATTATAAGTACTAGTCTCTTCTCTTTCACTTGAAGTAGAGGTGACTGTGGGTGTTTCCAATACTATTTCATTTGCTTCTTCATACTCTGAAGTATTCCCTTCATGAGAGTGCTGACCTAAATTTATTTCTCTCCTAAGATTACCCTCTCTACCTCTCAGAGGGGTCTCATCCATGTTAACTGGATTTTTATTTTTCCTCCAAGACATCTCCATCTTTCATGATGATGGAATTCCACCATATAATACTTTCTTAGGATTTGTTCTCATTATTGACCTATTATTCATTATTTGAAAGATATTCACTCACTTTGCACTAATCTCAGAGGTTTTCCTTTAGAGTCACCACCCAGTAACTTGGGATAAATGAATACTTATCAAATGAGAAATCTAACAACAACCACCAGTATGATTTGTAAAAAATTTTAATCTTTGAAACACTTGAGATTTCTGACTACTTGGATTAGAAATATTCTGAAACTTGTCAACCAGAGTTTACAATCTCTAATCCCTAGTAGAGTCACCAATTTGTTAGTGTTTTTTCTTGCTAGGCCCCTGAAAGATACTTGAAATATTAAACAACTCTATGAACCCTTAATGCCTTTTGACACTATGAATCAAGCAAGGGAAAAACACTAATTGATGAGGATCTTGATAACACTGGGGATACCTATTACCACCTCCTTCTTTTTTGAGATCCACTGACTCAGGAAGGTTTTACCTATGACTGATTACTGTCTTAGCAGTATCTTTAGACTGGATTGAACCTTATGTGTTGAATGCTCTATTTTAGATGGACATGTATATAACAACATAGATGACTATGATTATTCTGAGGATAAGCTTGACAATCCAAATCAGTATCTTGATGATAGCAGACATCAACATGATTAAGAAATACATTCTCCTTTCCTTTTGCAACTCTTGTGAATTTAGGAGGAATAACCTATTTTATTTACTCTTCAAGAAATCAACAAAATTCAACTATGACCCTTAAGTACACAATTGATTTTACCAAAATACTCTGAAAATGATTGATTTAAATAGTTTTTAATGCTTAGATGATGATAAATCACTTGACAAACTTTAGACCAGTGCCTATCCTTGGGAAAATAGAGTAAAAAGATGTAAATCCACAAAAATATATGAACAAGAATACTGTAGGATGCCTTACAACCTACATAAAACTCAGATAAAATGCCTTGCAAACTTATCTTGTCACTTTTACAATATTGTATCAAATCCTTAGTTATTGCAGTACTCTCTGAAACTACTCACAAAGTTTAATTCTCCCCTTAGAAGAAGCTTGCAAATAATTAAATAGCTACCTTATAGCTAATATGTTTAACATGCGTTACAAATTAAACATAAAAGATTGCATACAATAAGAAAAGAGACAAAAATAATATAGAATAAAATTACACTGTATTTTTATTCGTATATTCTATTTCAAGTACATATAAAGGCTTAAAAAAACTCAAAACACAGACAGAAATCAAAAGGTCTGTCTTCAATTATATTTTCATCCTCCTCTTACAATTACAACATTAGTTCTATATATAGGTCCTTAACCATCTTGGAATCCTTTATTTTAGGATGCAGCAAGCTTCATATGGTTTAAGGAACCTAACCGTAAAAGTACAGAAAAAGACAAAATAAGAGAATTTAGAAGCGGTGGGAGGACAAAAACAGAGGATGTAGATCTGATATTCTTTGTCTCTTTTGGAATTTGGTGCCTTTGTCTGACAGTGTTTAGGATAGCTTCTGGTAGTTGCATTAAGACTGAGTGACCACCATTATAGGCTAACCTACACTCATCTCTATTTATAGCTAACCTCCCTGTGCTCATTGATCAGGCGCTAGGTGTTCCCTTCTACTCTTCATCTAGAATTTCCTCTTCAATCACAAGTTTCTTCTTCTTTGGTCTAGTCATCAGCTCGCATGCTGTCACTTCATCATCTGTTGGCCACTTGAAATCTTGAGTGCCCTATACTTGTGCCTTTTGTCTCTCCCATTTGACATTAGTGATACTCTTAACATCCATTAGAAACTTATTAATGTCAGTTTTAGCTTTGAAGGCCTCATCTAGTATCTTATTAAATCCCTCAATATCCAAGTCTAATCCCAAAATAAATGCCTCATTATTAGGCATTTTTCTGTCAAACTCATTCCTCCAGGCATCTAAGGCCTTTACCTGATCATCTTCTCCTCTTAGGGAAGGAAAAAATCTATTAAAATTTTCAGAAAAGAGGCTCAATTTAACCTCTATTTGATTCAATTTGCCTTTGAAGAATGAGAGAGAAATATTAACTTTTTTGATCTCATCTTCCACCTCTATTACTACCTTAGACAAATATGATCTCAGAGTTTGCAAAGAAGCAATCTTTTCAAACAACTGCACCCTGGGAGACCATTTGATAAAATAGGGGTTCAATAAAGAAAGATACCCCATTACCTCAACATGCAAAGTTGGCAACTTATTATAAGCATTAAGGATAACATCAGTCTTATCATTCAATATATCAATCCTTTGTTGCAAAATGCCTCTTAATGCATTCAAGGAAATTTCATTTTTCTTCTCTCCTACATCCTCTTCGTCAACCACTTCTTCTGACTTTGCCTTTTCTTTAATTTGCAAAGGTTTTTGAGTAGGTACATATACTACCTCAGGTTTTTCTTCTAATTCCTTCATTAGTCTTGCAATCGCTTGATCCTATTGATGTATCTTGATGTGGCACAACTCTTGATCTTTGGATAATGCACTGGTCTCCATCATCAATATACTATAGTTATCATATAGCTATTTAGTCTTGTCCTCATTTAAATGTGCCCAATGTGTCATGATCTAGGCTATTTCCAAATCCCCTGTATTATGTACTGACCAGACCATTTGATTACCTACCATGTTTTCTTAAATGTTTACCAGATGAGGCTTCTGGTCCTTAGGGAAAAGGCTCCACATGGAAAAGGCTTGAGATTTTGGGCTATACCCAAATCCTTTAATCATATCCCCCATTTGCACCTCACTTGCCATCTTCAAATTTAGCTACTTTTGTATCTGATCAATTATGAAGGCAGAAGCCAAATCCCAACCCTCGGCAAGTAATATGCCACTATTCAATACCATTTTTCTGGTGTCATCAGGTGAGATGTCCTCACTGTCTGGGTCATATGATTGTAGGGCCACTAGGGCCTCATTTGTCACTGTCTCCTCCCCATCAACATTTAACTAAGCTCTAATTTTCTCCTTTTTGTACCACCTTAGGAAGTATTTAAACTCCTCAGTTTTGATGAAATTATCATCATTTAAAAACTATTGTTGATGTATCAACCTTTCATCAATACAAGCCTTAAAAGGTAATTCAACATTTTCCTCCATATCAGGTTGCTTTTTCTTTCCCTGCCTAATCAATTTTCTTAGGTTATGGTCACATAACCTATTCCCAGGAACAAGGGCACTTGCTCTATCCCTTTTATTTTCTTGCCCATCTACTGAAGGCTAGCCTACTTCCATCTTTTTCCTTTTGGCTAAAGGCTCCTCTACATCATCAAGTTGTGTGGCCTCTGTCAAGTCAACAATGTGGCCCTTAGCTCCCTGCAACTGTGGTATCTCTGCAACATTCTGCTGAGGTTGAGCATATCTAGCTAGACAGACATAGTCACTATCACTACTACTATCATATTCAGACTTTGAATGATCTGGCTCTTGGGCTCCTTTCTTGTCTAGAACATTCTCAAGCTATTCACAAAGCATATAAAAATTGTCAATCATGGCTTTGATTCTGTCAAAATATGACAAATTAGGATAGAATCCTCCAAAAGCCAATCAATTTCTCTTTATTTGTGTTTTTAGTCTCAGTAATTCCTGGATCCTCTCCCTTCTTGTCCTAATTTCATCTTCTTCAAGCAGATTTCTTGTTGCATGTTCTTCAATACATTCACAATGGACATTTGTATTAGGGATTGTAGGTGTATACATCCTTCTGACTCCTGCCATAAAACCCTCAGGATCAATGTAGCTATATGAGGCTACCCCCATTCTGCAACTTTCTATCCACTAGCTGACTGAATCAATGGCACCTTTGCCAATAGTAAAATTGAAGATTTTGAACTGTCTAGGGGTTAAGGTCCCCTTCCTGTGTGGTACAAAGTGCTCATTATCTGTTAATAGCAATTGCCATATAAATTCCATGGAAACAACTCTTGATGGCACATAGTAAGGCAAGATATGGGGTGGATATATACATCCATATACCCTTATTATGGTAAAGTTCTCTTCAAGGAAGAAATCTCCCCAATTATGATCTCCCTCCCATTTATCTAAATATTCATTAGGCCTTAGTAGTTGCATAATCTTAATTGGGAGCCTTGTCTGGCTGATGCCCATGCTCTATATTATTGGATATACAATCCAATTTTGGAATGCATAGTAGTCACAGTCCTTGGATGTATAGTTCCAAATATTTACCCAAAACTAAATGGGATTAGGTCTGTCTTGAAAAACCCTTTGAGGACTCAAGTTGTTTACATCCATGATCACAAAATTAAAATGCAACAGGAGATACATGAGGATGGAGTAGTGGAGCAACCTGGGTTCTTTCTCCTTAGGATATTTCATCTTCTTCTGAGTTGCTACTAATCCCTCATACATATTATCAATGATATATTGTATATAGTCATAAATGGTGCTAGAATGCACCTCCTATTGATCCAGCACCATCATCAATATTCTGGCATTAATCTTCTCTGCTTCCCCATCTATCCCTAGCACTCTACACAGGGCATAGGCGTTGTAATTAATGTATAAATGAAAGTCCTTGAAGTAATAAGGGCTTGTCCCAGATATAGGTTCAAGATGATTTCTTACCTCCTTGAGCATGTGCTTCAGCAGCTATCCCCTAGCAATACCAGGCTTTAAGTTATACCTCTCTTCTTGTCTAGTCATGTTAATTTTGGCGGACATGGTACTATACAAGCCAAAAGATTGCATAAATGAATTTCTATTCAGGATGAGCAAGGCAGTGCCATCGTTCCTCTTAATTTTCTTAGACAAGACATCATAATGACTATCAAGGCCTAAGAACAAATCTACATCTATGTAGATGTCAGGGACAATTAGCCTAGCCAAACCACAGGTCCAAGGGTTTGAAATTGGGGTGGCTTTATCAGAATTTTTATAAAAGTAGTTAAAGAGGGAAAAACCTGTTGTTCCCAGAGTATCAACATCCCTGATGTTACAGTAGTCATTAGTAAGCACATTAGCATTCGCCCTCTTGTTCTGAGTTGAACCTAGCAGCAATCTGAGGAATTCATCTGAGTAATTTTGCTTCCCCTTAGCATCTTCATCTATATCTTCACTTCTCCCAATGGTAGAAGCCACACTTTCTACTCTACTCATGTTTTCTTTATTTCAATCCCCCTTTTCTTACCCATATTGAAACAAATCTCCTATCAATACTCACTTTACTTCTTTGTGCACTGTTCTCAGAAAATCCAAGCCTTTTAATGAATTGAGTACTTTGCAACTTATCCAATTTCTCCTCTCAACTCGGAAAACCTAGTACTCCTTCGCTCTGTAATTCTGAAAGCAAGATAAGTTAAACAATGAACCTTCAATCAGCTCTTTATGGCAATTATTTCAAGTACACGGCTCATCATTTGAAAAATCATCAATTCTATATTCAATTCAGCATGCTGTGGAATTGATTGAAAACCCAGTCATAGTTCATGAGTGTGACAAGAAATCAAATTCATATATGTGTATCTTCATAAAAACCTTATAAAATTTGAAGATGATGACATGTCCCTATGTGATTGGCTCTCTGTCATACATCTTAGCTACCATTTTCATTCATCAATCAATATTCTAGATTTTCATTGGATTTCAAATGATTCATGTTGTCATGTCAGCAACTGCCGGGTTTTTTGAAAATTCATATTGAGAAAATACGCGACTGTGTATCATCTCTTTGTCACTAACCCAACTCTTTAACCTTTAATTCTTCTGGAGACCAAGTGACCATGTTGTTTTCTCTATCTTGGTTAACCATAGTTCATTTCTGGTGATCACGCAACTGTGTAAATCAAAGTTGTTGGATGAAAAATCTAACTCATATTTTACTCAGAGACTCCACGACTAACAATTACCTTTAGCCCTTATGGTTATCTCCATGTTTCTGAAAGTTTATTTTCCTTTATGAGACCCCTTGACTACCCTTGGTCACTTAATCTCTGAATACAAATGTTAAGTGACAAATCTTTTAGAGACAATGCGACAAGCATTTTACCCTTCGGCTCATCTTGAGACTATGGAACATACCCTTAACTCTAAGTCGCAAGTACCTTTTCCTTTGGTATCTTTTATTCAGAGACTTCGTGACCACCATTGGATCCTTTAATCATTTCATTAGATGGCTCTTGCTAAGTCACTAATTATTTTAATACTTTTATGTCAACTCAGAGACTACACGACAAACATTGCACTTTTACCTTTAGTCTCTTAATTTCCAGATGATCTTTTTCCTTTGGGAGACTACAAAACTGACTTCATAATCCTCTCACATTTGGACATGTGTCTCCCTCTATTACTTGTCTCTGAATTGCTGAATGGAGAAGTGACTTAACATTTTAATCTTGCAACAACCCGACTGTGTTATATCTCAGACTGTATGTGGTTAGTCGTGAAGTTTCAGCATCTTTCCCTTAACTGTCATTCTTTTTGGAGACTCCGCGACATGAGTTTTATGTTACTTTCTTAACTGTAGGCTAATTCCATGACTACATGACATGAAGAAATCACCAAGTCTCACAACCAATCACTAACCGCTAGCCCTTTCATGCGACACCATGACTCATTTGTGGGCCCATTCACAAATTTCTGACATGTTTGTTCATTTGGAGACTATGCGACATGAAGGGCTCTTCCAAGTCTCATAACACAGAAGGAATATTCCAATTCATTGAGAGACATCCTGACATAAGCCAATCGCCAAGTCTCAATATGAAAAGGCATATGCGATCATGATCATGCAACCAAGTGACTATGCTTTAAAACACATGACTTAAGTGATTTTCAAAAAGGTAACACCAAAATAGAAGTAAGATAAACATCTTAGGGTTTTTCTCATTTTGGCCCATAAAACAAGACCTAGGGTTTCGATGTTTTGCATTTTTACATTGATTTTTGACCTGAAGACCCTATAAAATTTCAACTGGGAAGCCACAAGGAATTGAGAGACTTCTGGTTTTAGAAAAAAAGAGAGCATGAGGAACAAAAAACTTTAGCAGACAGACCAGAACCAGGAATACAACCAATAGCCTCTGCACTCATCTATTTCAAATTTGATGATGTCAAGGACTGCCCTACTGCCTTTGATATGTGGAACAAACTACATGATATTCATGGAGTAGATGTCAATGTAAAAAGATCCAAAGTAGAGAGTCTTAGAGATCAATTTGATCTAATGAAAATGAAAGAAGGAGAGGACGTTAAAAAATAAAGTGAAATAATCAAGAAACATTCCACTATCATTAGAGTTGTCAGTGGAGTGATTGAAGACACAACAATGGTTAGTAAGGTATTGAGAGCTTTATTTCCTATCTATGCAATTAGAGTTTCAGCTATTCAAGAGATGAGATGCAGTAATGGTATAACTCTAGATGGATTGGTTGGAAGACTTACAACTTTTGAGTTGGATAAATTTGACAATTATTCTCCTAATCCTAGGAATCTTGAGTTTGTGTTCAAAGCTAAATTAAACCTTGGAAAGATGAAATGAAAATATATTGAAAGCAACAATGATGATGAATTTGATTATGAAGATCTAGAATTCATTGAAGCATTACTTGCAAGGAGAGCTGCAAAAGGAAAAGGATAGTACAAAGGAAGAATACCATTAATTTTATTTTCATGTGATGAGATTGGTAACATTGCTGCTAAGTATCCAAATAAGGAAGACAAAGGTGAGAAAAATTTCAACAAGTAAAAAGGAAAGAAAGATTTCAAAAGCTACAAAATTTGGAAGGACAAAGGTAAGAAATCTTGTTATATTGCTAAAGATTTTGATAGTGATGAAGATGAAGATGAAATGGTTTATATAGTTACTAAGGATGAGTCAGATAATGAAGATAATGAAAATACAACACTATACCCTCATATTAGCAAGAATGACACTTGGATAATTGATAGTGGTTGTTCTCACCACATGACTGGTGATAAAACCAAATTTGAACATCTTGAGCACTATGATGGTGGGAGTGTTAGTTTTGGGAATGATGA
>MU226944.1:1226620-1250581 GCA_018584345.1 Thuja plicata
CTCTATGTAATCTGTCCCTCTTTGTAATTTCTCTTTCTCGGCAATCTCTTCCTTCACTTCTTCCTCTTTATAGGTAATCTCTCCCTCTTTGACAACAATGCCAAAGATGTCAATATCTTTATCATGTGTATCTTCAGTATCATGCTAATCCTATCATCTTTAGTATGACTGATTTTTCTTTTCTGTCCTTGTTCATCTTCACAAATTTAGCCAGCATCCTAAAGTGTGACTTACTATGCATCAATGTGTCAGATTTTTTGAATGAAATGTTTGATGCAATAGTACCATATAGAACTTAATTAGCTTCAGTTAGGGGAATCACCCCCAATTTACCTCATTGATACTCATGAGCATCCTTGGGTAGTGATTTTGTGAATATGTCTGCTAATTGTTCTTTAGTGTTCACATAATCCAGTCTCACTTCTTTACTCTGAACTTGCTCTCTCAAGTAATGATATTTTATAGCTATATGTTTTGTCTTTGAGTGCATCACAAGATTTTAAGAAATATTAATAGCACTTGTATTATCACAATATATGACAACTAGATTAGTGATTTCTTCCTTCATACCTTTCAATAGTATCATCAACCACACAATGTTAGAATAGTTAACTGCTGCTGCCACACACTTGGCTTCAGCTGTAGATTGTGAGGTGCAGTTATATTTCTTGCTTGTCCAGGAGATCAATTTCTTTCCTAAATGAAATGATCCACTAGTAGTGCTTTTCCTATCATCAACATTTCCAGCCCAGTCAGAATCAATATAAAATTTGAGTTCAAACTTGTCATTCTTTTTTTAGTATAGACCATAGTCCTCAGTTCTTTTCAAATATCTTAGAATTCTTTTGATTTCCATCATGTGAGGTTCCTTAGGATTAGCAGAAAATCTTGCTACAATCCCAACTGCTAGTGCAATATCAGGTCTAGTGTGAACAACATACTGTAGTTTTCCAATTATTGACCTGTAGAGTGTTTGGTTCACTTCTTTTGTGTCATCATCTTTTGTCAGCTTCTGTCCAGTAGCCATGGGTGTAATCATTGGTTTGGACTCTTCCATTCTAAAAATTTTTAGTATCTCTTTGATATATTTAGATTGAGTGATATAGATACCATTCTTCATTTGATAAATTTGTAAGCCAACAAAATTTTTTATCTCACCAAACATAGACATCTCAAACTCAGTTTGCATTTCTGTTGCAAATTTTGGATATAACACATCTTGTCCACTAAATATGATGTCATCTACAAAGATTTCAGCTAATAATGTACCTTTTTTTTTCTCTATCTTCAAGTACAGGTTGTTGTTGTCATTTTTTCTTGCAAATCCAATCTTGATCAAATAATTATGCAATCTTTCATACCATGCTCTTGGTGCTTGCTTCAATCCATATAATGCTTTGTGCAATCTGCAAACCATATCCCTTTTGTTTGGGTCTGCAAAGCCATCATCTTGCTCAATATATACTTCTTCTTCCAAGATTCTATTGAGAAATGTAAATTTCACATCCATCTGATAAACTTTGAATCCTTTGTAGGCTGCATATGCAAGTAAGGTTCTAACACCTTCCAATCTAGCAACTGGGGTGAAGGTTTCACCGTAGTCAATTCCTTCCGCCTGCACATAACCCTTGCATACCAGCATAGCTTTGTTTCTTTTCACTTTTCCATGTTCATTCAGCTTGTTCCTGAATACCCACTTTGTGCCAATTACATTTTTATCCTTTGGCCTAGGTACAAGTGTCCAAGTTTTGTTCTTCTCAATCTGTTCAATTTCCTCATTCATTTCTTGTATCTAGTCTTCATTTTCTAAAGCATCTTTCACTATTTTGGGCTCAATTTCACATAACAGACATGTGTTATTTTTCAACTTACTTCTTGTCATAATAACATAATCCTTTGACCCAATGATTTGATTAGAATTGTGATTCCTTCTCACATATTTTTCTAGGGTAGGATCAGTCCTTGCTTTAGGTTCATCATCTGTATTCAGTTCTGGTTGATTCTATGACTCGACATCTCCATTAGATAGCTCGACATTCACTTTTAGTTGCTCGTCAACTCCACTCTATGACTCGGCATGTGCATGCTGTTGTATAGCAGTAGTCTTAGGTAGTGAATTAGAATCTTCCTCATCTAGATATATGAATGATTTGTAACTTTTAGGTTCTTGTGTACTTCAAGCTTCATTTCTTTCTGCAAACTCATCAATTCTTACATTTGCACTTTCAACAATTTTGTTAGTATTAGAATTCATACATTTGTATGCTTTGATTTTGGTTGAATAACCAAGGAATATACCTTCTTCACCTTTAGCATATAGTTTTCCATTTCTGTTGTCTTACGGTATAAAACATTTTCTTCCAAAGACTTTAAAATGCTTTACACTAGGTGCATAACCATACCAAATTTCATAAGGTGTAGCATTTGTACCTTTCTTGAATTTAACTCTATTTAGTGTATAGACTATAGTACTTACATCTTCTTTCCAATACTTCTGTGCAAAATTTTTCTCCATCATTAGTGTTCTAGCACAATCCATAATAGATATGTTCCTTCATTCAACAATACCATTTTGTGGAGGAGTCCTCGGTGCAGACATCTGTCTCTTTATGCCTTGGTCATTACAAAACCTATTAAACTCATTAGAACTAAACTCTCCACCTCTGTCAGATCTTAAGCATTTCAAAAAATTTCCTGTTTCCATTTCAACTTTAGCTAAGTACCATTTAAATAACTAGAATGCATCATATTTTTCTTTGAGAAACATTACAGTCAACATCCTTGAATAATCATCAACAAATAGATTAAATTATCTAGCACCACAATAGCTTCTTTCTCCAATGGGACCACAGAGATCAGTATGGATCAATTCCAGAATTTCCTCTGATACATGTGTTTTGCTCTTGAAACTAGACTTAGTCATCTTTCCTAGTTGACATTGTTTACACATAGCATTCTCAGGTTTCTTTAACTTAGGTAGCCCTCTAACCTTTTTTAGTTTACTTATGCTTACCAAGTTATCAAAGTTCACATGACACAACCTCTTATTCCATAACCAAACATCATTGTACTATGCAAACAAACATGTTTCTTCAGATAAGTCCGGATAAAATAAGTTACCTTTAGTCTGATCACCATTTCCCACTAATTCTCCAGTAGAATCATAGATCTTTGCCTTTCTGTGATGGAATTCAACTTTGTAACCAGAATTGTTCAACTGTTCCACACTCAGCAAATTATATTTGAGATCATCAACCCAATCCACATCATCACATCTAATTTTGTCATTTAGGTTAATCAATCCATTACCTTTGATAAGACATGGTGAATCATTACCAAATTTTACATAGCCTCCTTTACATTGGTTAAGAGTTTCAAACTTATCTTTGTCACCAGTCATATGATGGGAAAAACCACTGTCAATGATCCAATGATCATCTTTTCTCATATAAGAGATTAGTGTAGTTTTCTCATCATCATCAGAATTTTCTTTCATTGCAACATAAACAACTTCTATATCATTGTCATCAGAATTATCAATGTCATTGTTAGAAGTTTCTTCAGCAATATAACAGGATTTCTTACCTTTGTCCTTGTAGTCTTTATATTTCCTAAAATCTCTGTCATCCTTTATGTCTTTGTATTCTTTGTATTTGTTGTCCCTTCTTTCATCTTTTTCATTCTTGTCAGGACATCTAACAGCTATATGACCAACTTTGTTGCATGAAAAACAAATAATAGGAAGTTTACCTCTGTACTTTCCTTTTCCTCTGGATATTCTTTTTGCCATGAGTGCTTCAAGTTCTTCAAGATCATCATCAGATGTGTCACTATCACTATCCATATGTTTCTTTCATTTCTTAGATTTATTGAGAACCAACTGTGATCTAAAAGCATAATCAATCCCTTGTGGATTATAGTTATCATAATTTGACATTTCAAATGTAGTGAGTCTGCCTATCAGATTTTCCAGATTCAAATTATTGTTAGGAGTACATCTCAATTCTTGAATTGCAGAAACTCTAACAGCATATACAGGAAGTAAAGTTCTCAGTACCTTGCTCATTATGGTGTTCTCATAAATAGTTCCATTAGCCCCTCTAATGGCATTTACAACTTCTTTTACCCTACCATAGTACTGAATGATATTTTCACCTTCTTGAATTTTCATCTCATCAAACTTACCTCTTAGACTTTTCGATTTAGCCCTCATCACATTTGTGTCTCCACCATAGAAATTTGCAAGCTTGTCCCACATCTCTTTTGCATTTATGCAGTTCTTTACATCATCAAATTCTGAGCAACTTAATGAGGAGGTGATCTCCAACATTGCTTGGTTGTGTTCATGCTTTTCTCTGAGTTGTATAGCTAAGAGAGGAGCAGTAGGTGGTACATAGGCATGTTCAATAAGTCACTTAGCATCATCTCCAATACCAGCCAAATGTAGTTTCATCAAGCTCTGCCATGCAGGGAAGTTATCTTTGTTTAGCTTGGGAACCTCCTCATACATCTTGATCTTTTTTCTCCAAGTACCTTCAAACTATTTTCAGGAGACCAAAGCTCTTATACCAATTCTTAGAATGAATTTAGATTAACTGAGAGGGAAGGGGTGAATTAGTTATCCTCAGGTCTAGATGTAGTAAATAAAAAATTTCTGTACTTCAGATCTACTCAGTAGCCGTAGCATAGAACAACTTTAATTATGCAGTTTACTGTCAATTGAAATTAGCTTGTAGTAACATAATAGTAAAGTAAACCATAAGCATTCACACAATTTGACACAAGTATTTAATATGGAAACCCAATATGAGAAAAACCACCAGTAACATGCTACCAATTTTTCACTCTTCTGAAGTGATGCCCTATGAGGAGCCAACCCTATTAAAGGTTACAATAACACACTGCTAGGTGTGACCTGGTTAAAGGATTTCATCACCCTATCAGGAGTGGCCTTGTTCGAGGACTTAGAACATTGCAATCTGAATGTCACCTTGTTAGAGGATTTATACAAATGACTATTAAGTCAACCTTGTTAAAGGATTTAACTGATACAGTGGTAAGAAAGTATTCAGCAGTTTGTGATCTGGTACATACAGCTTACTTTGCAATTCAGATCCAATTACAGCTCTGTTGTTAACTTACTAGATAGTTTGCATTGTAATTTTAACCTTCTGATCTGCTTGGAAAACTGTCAAGCAACTGCCTTTTGCCTTCTCTGCTAGATCATGCTAAACAGTAAATCAACTATGCAAACCTCTTGCATACACATCCATCCACTTGCACACATAATAAATAACCCCTTAAGGTTATCATATACCTCTCTTTCAAGGTCAGATAAATCTTTTTCCGCTTAAACAAGATCATAGATCTTAGGTTAGGTCAGATCCAACAGATCATTCCATCTTTTCATTTCATTTAATTATCCAAAGTAGTCTCTAATTAAATCTTGAAACCATGCATTAATTACAGTTACCCATATATTAAATGACATGGATCAATCTTTAATTACCATTACATATCCCAATAAAATCAACTAATTCGGCTAGAGATCTCAAATCTCATCAATAATCAAACTTCTGTAAGTCAGCCTTCATCACTATTTCCTCTCGACAATTGCAATGGTGCTCGGCATTGAGAAAATTTTTGCTCATCACAAGCAACTTTACTTAGCACAAGCAACTTTTCTCATCATGAGCAACTTTGCTCAGCTTAAGCCAAAATTTCTCAGCACAGAACAACTAGAAAAACTGTCATAGAAAGATAAACAACTAATTACTTTGCCAGAGTGCCAACTGATCAAATACCCTTTGAATTGCCTTAACTCAACCATTCACTTGGTCTTCTTGTTAAATATTCTTCATCAACAATAGATTTGGTACTTAAACAGATAGCAATAGTCTCACCAGTAAAGGTTTGACATCAATGACAAAATAATAATTGCTTGCAATGTCACTTTCCAACATTAATAGGGTTGGCTCCTAATTGGGCTCACTTCAAAAGAGTGAAAAATAGTGACTAGTTGAAATTGGTGGTTTTTCCCATCTTGGGTTTCCACGTTAAATCTTGGTGTTATCTATGTATATTTAATTTGCTTTATGGTTTATGCTTCTGCAAATAATTACTAAAAGATAATCATAGTTAATATCTTAATATTTGTTATGTTAACCGAGTGACAGTAGAATATCTGTGTTAACCGAGCAACAATGTTAAATTTGTTTAAGACATCTAAGGGACTTGGATTTTTTTTTGTGGTAACTGATTCACCCCTCCCCTCTCAGTTACTCAACTCATTTCCAACAATTCTCGTCGATCAACACTTCAGTTCTTCTTGGTGACTACTCTAGATAGGTAGGGCAGCAACTTCTGTTCTATTCAGTGACAATTGTAGTTAGCTTGGTGATGCTTTCTCGGGTGTAACTTTCTTGGGTAACACTGTCCATCAGGTTTTGTGCTTGGGGTTCACTATCACTTGGTGTACATGATTACCGATGACAAAAATGTTGTTTCTTCAGATCTTTAAGTGTAGTGACAATATGTGTATGAGAAATCATACCATATCAAGTTGACATCAATGAAATACAGGATGACATGTAATGATTGAATGTTTGAAGATATTAAGTTGATCACTGAAATGCAGAAGGATAATGCAAGACATTAAATCAATTAATGGATTGTATTGTCATTGATGTCAAATTGATATAATCAAATCAGTTATAATCAAAGAATCAAAGACTTTAGAGAATCAAAGAGAAAAATATTATGCTTTCAGTAATGCATAAAAGACAAGTATTCACAATGTGACTTCAAAAACCGATGGTCAGTGGACACCGACACATAGATATCACCAAAATTCAAGTCACAGTGATGCCCAAGAAATAACACTGATGAACATTACCGATGAGAAGAATCACAAGAATAAACTAATGACCAGAAATAGTGTAAACCAACAGAGAAGCCCAAGGAGAACTAGAGTGTTGACCGAAGCTATCAAAGAGTTAAACACTAAAATTAACTTGAGTTTAGAAACAAAAAAATATCTAGCTGGTAGAGCTCAATATAGAGTTAAGTGGTAGTTATCTTTGTTTTCATCGACAAGATAAAGACAAAGATAAGTAATGGATTTAAAGTTGTTTTGTCCAATTGGAAAAAAGATCTCTGCACGATAAAACATGAGTTTTTCTTTAAATCTAATTGGCGATAATTGTGGATCATGCCAAGATCAAGAAAATCAAGAACCCAATAATGGTGACATCATGTCTATAAAGAGACAACTCAATTTATTATAAATTGGTATGGTGGGTGAATGAATAAAAACATGATGTTGAAGAGAAATTTCATACGCTCATGATCAACAAGCTGAGGAAAGAGATAAAGTTTTCTATGGACACCGAGCAACAAAGCACATCATCATCGAGTAGAATCAAAGTCGAGAAAAGGTATAAACTGAGATATATTGATCAAAATAGTTTTATGAGATTACAATAGATCTCAAAATTTGCAAGTATAAGTTGTATATGTGAACAAATCATACTATTTTATTTTAACCATTGATTCATAAAGTCTCTTAACCGAGCAGGAAAGATCCTTTCTATATTGAGATACATCCCAAGGAGTATCAAAAAGTTTGATCATGAAGATAGCATGAGATGCCAGATACCTATTGACAAGCCAAGTGAGTGTTTGATCAAGGAGGGTAGCATAGAGATGTCCGATATCAAGTGACTGACTAACTTTTAAATCATCTAACAAGGTCACACCTAACAATGTGTTTGTAACCTTTAACAGGGTTGGCTCTTCATGAAGCTCACTTTAGAAGAGTGAAAATTTTAGGTTACCGGTCCCAAGTGGTTTTTCCCTTAACTGGGTTTCCACATTAAACATCCATGTGTCAATGTGTTTATGATTCATTACTTTAGTGTTTTGCATTACACTTAACTTAATTGGATTTATCAGTATACTCTAGATAATTTATTCTCTTTCAATAAATTGACGGACTACTATTTGGTAAACATACAGTCGAAGGTTTTACAAAGCATTTTGAGCAGTAGTAATTTGATAAAACTATTTGGAGGCATTCATCTTATAGGAATGAAGATAACTAGAGGCTTAACATTGTGGTACTAAGTTTTTGGGTTGATTATTGGAATATTTTTGAGGCCACTGATTCACCCCCCCCTCTCAGTTATTACTAACAATTGGTATCAGAGATTATGTGCTTAGATAGGGAGTTTAATAGCTCACGAAAAAGATCACAAGATGAGCAGACGAGATGTGCCCAAGTTGAATAAAGACAACTTTGCATAATGGAAAATTAGAATAAGACTCCACCTATCAGGTATTGGAAATGATATTTTTCAATACTTAAATACTAAATATGTGTTGCCTATAGGACCTCACACTCTTGAGAAATTAAGAGTAAACCATGAGCATAAGTGCATGATGATATAACATGCATCATCACTCTCTGATGTTGAGTTTGAAGATGTTAAAACGTGCACCTCTGCAAAACAAATGTGGCATAAGTTTAAGCTTGTACATGGAGGAGATGTCAATGTACTAATAGAAAAGGAAGAAATCCTAAGAGGGAGGTTTGATGACCTAAGGATAAAGGAAGGAGAAAACATCACTCAATATAGTTGTAGAGTCAAAGAGGTAGTAAATGTTATCTAAGGTGTTGGAGGTGTACTTGAAGAGGAGATAGTAGTAAGCAAAATCTTAAGAACCTTATTGCATTTTTATGCTATTAGAGTTTTTGTTATTCAAGAAATGAGAGAAGTTGCAAACAATACAGTTACCCTAGATAGTCTGATTGGTAGACTAATTTTATTTGAGATGAACAACTTTGATAATAGTGTCTTTCCATCTACAATATCTTCATTCAAATCTTCTCTAAAGACAAGTAACTCAAGTCATAGATATGTTGTTAGAAATGATAGTGACAGTGATAATGAGGATCAAGGACTTGATAAGATTGAAGCACTTATGGCCAAAATATTGCAGAGAGGCAAAGGTAGATACAAAGGTAAATTACCACTTGTATGTTTCAATTGTAAAGAGGTTGGACACTATTCAGCAAGATGTCCAAATTGAAGAAAAGATGATAGAGGAAATGATAGATCATATGAGAAGAAGTTTGATAAAGGTGATAATAGAGATTACTGAAGTAACCAACAAACTGACAAGAGAGATACCAAAGACTATAAGGACAAAGGGAAGAAAGCTTGTTACCTATCTAAGAATAGAGCTGATGACACTGAAACCGTATTAGAAGAAGACATCGCGATGCTATTTTTAGCCATGAAGGATGATTTAGATGAAGATGAAGAAAGGTCTGTAGAAACTACACTCATATCTAAAGTTATTAAAAATGATGGCAGGATCATAGATAGTGGTTGCACTCACCATATGACTAGTGATAAACAAAATTTTGAAAATTTTAAATACTATAATGGTGGTTTAGTGAGAATGGAAAATGATACACCTTGTCTAGTTGAAGGTAAAGGAACCATAATGTTGAAAAACTTGATAAAATGTGAAAATGCATACTGGGTAAAAGGACTGAATTATAATTTTTTAAGTGTTTAGCAGCTGAAAAATTTAGGTCACAGAGTAGCATTTGAAAATAAGAAGGCAAATATCTACAATGAATCAGGAAGTTTGATTGGTACTGGTGAGTAGACAAAAGGTAACCTTTTCTATCTTGATGACACTAACACCACTTGTTTAATGGCTAGAAATGAAGACATATGGTTGTCGCACAAAATATTGTGTCATGTGAACTTTGATAACATGATAAAGATAAGAAACAAAAGGAATGTCATAGGCTTACCGAGCATGACTAAGCCTGAGCATATCATGTGCAAGAATTGTCAAAAAGGTAAGATGACAAAGTCTAGTTTCAAGAGAAAAAACCATACATCTACTGCAATTCTAGAGTTAGTCCATATAGATCTATGTGGACCCATGAGAACAAAGAGCTACTATGGAGATAGGTATTTTATTCTCTTTGTTGATGATTTTTCTAGAATGATGACAGTCATGTTCTTAAAAGATAACTCAAAAGCATTTAAGATTTTTAAATGGTAGAAAAATAAAGTGAAAAGAAATTGAAATGCTTAAGGTCAGATAGAGGAGGCAATTTACTTCAGATGAATCCACTAATTATTGCAATGAGAATGGAATTAAAAGATAGGTCTCTGTACCGAGGATAGCATAGCAGAATGGAATTGATAAAAGGAGAAGCAGATCAATTGTTGACTATTCAAGAACATTGATGATTGAGAAAAGCATCACTAAAAAGTTTTGGAGGGAAGTTGTCAGTACTGCTGTCTACACATTAAATAGAGTACAATTGAAGGACACAAAGAATACACCCTATGAGCTTTGGTATGTTCATACACCCAATGTAAGTTACGTCAGAATCTTTGTTAGTCAATGTTATATATTAAAGGATGATAGAGATGGAAAACTTGACTACAAAAGTGAAGAAGGTATCTTCCTAGGGTATTCAACCAAACACAAGGCTTATAAATGTCTTAACAAGTTATCTAACAAAATCATTGAAAGTGAAAATCTGAAAATAGATGAATTGGTAGAAAAGAATGATAAGGAAAGAAAAAAGGAACTAGAGGACTACAATAGGTTTGTTTATACATAACCTAACACTCTACCCAAGCAACAGTATCTCACTCCCAAGAATAAAAAAATTGCACCCGAGCATCAGGCTGTAATTACTAGCAATCAGGATAATCCTCAAGATGATGTTCCAAATAATGGAGATGAGAATGAAGGTGAAGAAGATGATCAAAATTATGAACATAGAGCTGAACTGAAACTTGCCAAGTATGTCAGAAGACATCAACCATAAAATAAAATCACAGGAGACAAAAATGCTAGAACAAGAACAAGAAGTAAGTCACTTAACACCAGATGTTTACTTTGTAATTTTGAGCCTAAATCTGTTAACAATGCACTTGAGAATGAAGAATGGGTTAGTGCTATGAATGAAGAAATAGAATAGATTGAGAAGAAAAATACATGGACACTAGTACCAAGACCAGATGACAAGAATTTCATCAGTACCAAATGGATATTCAGAAACAAGCTGAATGAGAATGGAGAAGTCACTAGAAACAAAGAAAGATTAGTATGCAAGGGATATGCACAAGAAGAAGGTATTGCTAATGGAGAAACCTTGCACCCATTACTAGACTAGAAGGAGTTAGAATCTTACTTTCTTATGCTGCATTTAAAGGATTCAAGGTATACCAAATGGATGTCAAGTCTACATTCCTAAATGGAATATTGGAAGAAGAGGTATACATTGAACAACCAGAAGGGTTTGTTGGTCCAAACAAAAGAAACATGGTATGTAGACTACATAAAGCCTTGTATGGATTGAAAAAAGCATTGAGAGCTTGGTATAAAAGACTTCACTCATATCTCATCAGCATAAGATTTTTTAGAACAAGTGAAAATAGCAATCTGTACTTAAAAGAAGATACCGATGGTAATATTCTGATTGCTGAAATTTTTGTTGATGATATCATTTTTGGGGGAAATGAATTGTTATGCAAATCCTTTGCTAATGAAATGAGCAAGGAATTCAAAATGTCTATGATTGGGGAGATCAAATTCTTTCTTGGTCTATAAATTCTTCAACAAGATTTAGGCATATACATCACTCAATCCAAATACAACAAGGAAGTGCTAAATATATTCAAGATGGAAGATTCCAAACCAGTTGGAACACCTATGGCTACCGGATGTAAGCTGACAAAAGAAGACAAATCCAATGAGGTAAATTAGACCTTATATAGATAAATGATTAGAAAAATGATGTATATTTTTCACACCAGACCAGATATAGCACACACAATTGGAATAGTTGCAAGATTCTTTGCTAATCCCAAAGAATCACATATGACTACCATCAAAAGAATTCTGAGATATCTAAAGAACACTAAGGACTATGGCTTATGGTACAAAAGGGAAGGAAAATTTGAGCTACAAGTCTATACAGATGTTGATTGGACTAGAAACATTGATGACCAAAAGAGCACAACTAGAGGAACACTCTTCATGGGTGATAGACTTGTCACATGGATAAGAAAGAAGCAAGGATGCATCTCTTAGTCTACTGTAGAGGCAGAGTATGTGGTTGTTGCTGAAAATTGCTCTAATATTGCATGGATCAAACAATTGCTGGAAGGTATGAATATGAAGATCATTGAACTAGTAATTATCTACTGTGATAACACCAGTGCAATAAAAATTTCCAAGAATCCAGTCAATCATGCTAAGAATAAGTATATTGCTATCAAGTATCACTATCTAAGAGAACACGTGCAAGCAAAGGAAGTGACACTAGAATATGTTCAATTAAAGGAACAGCTACCTGATATATTCACCAAACCATTACAGAAGGATGCATTTGAGTACCTGAGACAGAGACTAGGGGCCCAACCCTTGTCTATCAGTCAGTAATCTGACTAGGAGGTTGCATTAGCCTATACCAAATCTGATAATTAGTTGTGTTGATGCAAAAACTAAGATGGACAAAAATAAATATATCTGTACATAACAAGGTACAAATCTGCACTGAGAATTAGAACTTTGTATTGCTGATGGATAGGGAAATTCAAGGAATATACTATGCAAATGGATGGGAAATGATATAGATGATAAAACAAGGATAAGTATTTTTGTTTGGAATTGTTGTCAAAGAGAGAGATGATCTCATTATCATTAGGAAGAGATTTGCATTATCAAAGGGAGAGATGATTCCATTATCATATAAAATGAGAGATGATCATAAAGGGAGAGATATGATAAAGGGATAGATTATATCTTTATCCATGAAGAGAAGTTCTTGAGAATCAGAAGGAAGAGTTAATCAATATTCTAAGGGAGATAAATTGATTACATATGAAATATCCATCTAAGGGAGAGAAGTAACAAAGGGAGAGAATTTAGACTAAGAGAAAGATTGCTATAAAAGGAAAATGATATTATCAAGAAGATGAAAATTCAAGGTAGAACACATATCAGAATAGAGACATCAGATGATACATCTATCGAAAGAAGGGATTGAATATTGAAGACAACCACTAGTGCAGGAGCACCTAGGTAAGGCTCTTTGGTAACCTAGGGTTTCTAGAGTTCTTTTGGCTTGTAGTGGTTATATCCAAACCACTAGTTTAATAATAGGACTAGAGGTGTTGTAAGGTGTGTGTTAGGTCTTTAGGGAAGGTATTTTCAAGGTTTTTAGGTCTTTTAGGAGACAAATGCCAAATTGGACCTTAATTGCCAATGTAGTGGCAATGGTGTAAATCAACAACATAGGGGTCAAATGTATAAAAAGAGTGTTTTGGGACATAAGAGAGGTAAGAATGGTCTACCTAAGTCTTTTATGATGTGTTCATGGTCTTAGAATAAAGTTTAGTATGAATTTCCTAAAATTGTGGAAAGTTGTCAAAATTGTCAATGTTGTCATTTAACAACATTGACAACAATTGTGCAAGAAGAGCATTTTTGATGAAATGGTTATTGAAAATATGTGAAACCATCAGATTAGGGATGGGGAAAAGTATAAGAGGCCTTCCTTGACCTGTAAGCAAGGTTGGTGAACATTTTGAAAATACAAGAATTTTTGTGTGTGCATTTTTAGAGCAATTTCAGTGTGTTTTCTTGTTTACAGTAGGTAGATGGATTAGATCTTAGTCTGCATCTATTGATTAATGTAGGGTAGGTTAACTTGAGATTCTATGTGGATTAATTTTGCAAATTTGTATTTTTTATATTGGTTTTGTTAAATTCTTTATGTTTTACCATGTCGCTGGTCTGAACTAGGCAAGTTAGACAAATGGGGTCTTAACTCAACTTTCCACCATAGTTTCTGTACGGGCTCTTGGAATGGGTGAGGAGACTCCATGTAAATTATTTTTATAGAAGGAGGGGCCCAAGAAAGTATTTTTTCTATTTTTTTAATGATGCCCTAGGCGAGCTTGTTGTGCATGGCTAGGGACTGAGAAACATCACAAGTGATGCAAGGAGGGTTGAATGCATTGGTGGCTTCAAAAAAATCTCATGGAGGGATATATTAATTTATGTAAGACCCCCAAATTGAAGGAGAAGATTGTAAGGGTTTCTTGGTGTGTTAAAAGAACACTTTTGTGTTTAGACTGTCAAAAAGCCCTAAAACCCTAAATTTTAGGCAGGACAGTAGGAAAGGTTGTACAGACAACTTGAGGATTGGAGACCTTGAAAATATCAAAGTTATTGTTAAAGGGTGTCTAAATCCTAATCCATTTTGGAGGCTTGTGTGGGAAAAATTCAAGTTATCTTCAAATTGGAAAGAAAAAGGCCTAATTGGCTTGTAGCCCTATTTGGGGTGAGAAAGGTGCATTGTGAAGCATTCAATTGTTATGTGTTTATGAGTGGTGTATGTAGGGGTTCAAATTGAACTAGTGGAGGTCTTGAAGACCTATCCTTCCATGGAACTAGATCCTATGAGGAATTGAGACAATTCTTGGAGAGTGAGACTAGGGAAGACCTAGTTAGTTTGTGTGGCAGAATGAAGAAATTTTGATCAGTACTATTGGTGTACACTAGGTGAAGGGTTAGGATCTTGTATCAAGATATCTAAGGAGAGTAGGGTTGTGCATAGAAACCTACTAGGTTAGTGAGTTGGTGTATGAAGACCCTAGAGGAGAGTAGGGTTGAGAGTAAGCCTAGGTGTGTTACATTAGAGTGGTATCAGAGCCCCAAAAGATTTGGGATTATATATGTTAGAGGTGGAATCTTTTGGCTCCACAGACATGGTAACAAATGCAGAGTTGTCTAGGGACATGGATGAGAAAAAGGAGAAGAATAGACTCCTTGAAGAGGCCCTAGCAGAGATGAAGTTGAAACTACAAGAAGTAGTGGATGCAAGAGACAAAGGTAGAGAAGGTGAAACAAGTGATAGAGGGAAGTAGAAGGTTGAAGAGGATGATATTATCCCTGAACTAGACCCTGTGATGGAGCAGGAACCATTCTTGAAAGCCATCAAGGCATTGGGTTGTAAATCCTTAGAAGGCATCCCATTGTTTAGTGGGAAAATGGACATTGAAATAGTATTGCAGGGGATTGAAGGGGTGGAGAATCACTTTGAGTGTGAAGGCATAACAGATGCACAAAAGGTTAAGGTGGTTAATTCAAGGCTTAGGGGATCAGCCCTAACATGGTGGAAGTATCTGCAGGATGAAAGAGTCAGACTTGGGAAACAACTCATAGCCAATTGGCAAGCAATGGTAATAAGATGAAAGAGAACTTTTTACCAGAAGATCATGAGATCCAACTCCATAGAAGGAGACAAGGATTGAAGTAGAAAGATATGGATGTAGCCTCCTATATAGAGGAGTTTCAAAGACTCTATCTTAGGTCAAAGAAAAAAGAAGAAGATCCAATCAGAGTGGCTAGGTATCTAGGTGGGTTGAAGTGGAACATCCAGGAAGAGATTAGCTTGTGGACCCCCACTAGTGTTCATAGATGTCAAAAACTACCTCTTAAGGTTCAATAGAATAATAGAAAGAAGAGTGACTCTAATATGAAAGGTAGAGGTAGAGGGAGAGATCAAAGAGGACAAAGAGGAGGGTACCAAGGCAGGAGTAGTGAACAAAGAAGCCAAGGTGAAAATAGATTGACAGAGCACACTAATGAATCCACACCAAGAGGTGGTTATGGCAGAGGTAGAGGTAATTATAGTGGATCTAATAGGGGAAGAGGAGGTAGAAATAACTCTTATTTTGCAAATATGAAGTGCTACAATTATGGGTAGACTGGTCATCTAGCATATAGGTGTCCTGATAGGCCTAGTGCATCCAATAGTGACAAGAGGGTAGCTTATGTTCAAGAAGACACTTCTAGTGTCAAGGCACCTGATGTTGATCACATAGACTCTGAGATGGGTGAGAATCTAATGTTTAGAAGGGTATTAATCAGGCAGCCAGTGAAGGATGAGCCTAAGCAATGGAGGGCATTGTTTAGGATCAGATGTAAGATCCTTGGAAAAGTCTACAAGGTGATAGTAGACTCTGGATCTACTAATAATATAATATCAAAGGAGGTAGTTACTAATCTGAAATTAACTAAGATACCCCATGTGAACCCTTACAAGGTGACTTGGCTTAATAAGGGACAGAGTGTGTTAGTAAATGAGCAAACATGGGTAGAGTTCTCTATAGCAAGCTACAAGGATAAGTTACTTTGTGACATCCTCCCAATGGATGCTTGCCACTTGTTTCTAGGAAGACCCAAACAATGTGATAGAGAGGTTGTGTATCATGGAAAGGAGAATCCAATATCCTTTAAGAGGAATGGAAAGACATTTAAAATAATTTCTTTGTTGGAGGATGAAGAGTCACAGTCTAAGACTCCTACTGTGTTATTTTACAGTGGAAAGGATTTTGTAAGAGACATCAAGGAAGAGGCAAGTGCAGGGTATGCCATTTTGTTAAAGCCCAAGGAGGAAGAGAAGACAATTAAGGAGATAGTACCTAAGGAGATTCAGACTCTACTTGACAAATATAGTGATATAGTCAGTGATGGTACTCCTGCCACTTTGCCTCCTAAGAGAGTGATTAGTAATCAAATTGACTTCATACCTATTGCCTCATTACCTAACAAAGCATCTTATAAGCTAACCCCTGATCAAAATTTAGAGGTAGCTAGACAAGTCCAAGAATTATTGGATCAAGGCTTGATTAAAAAGAGTATCAGCCCATGTGCAATCCCTATGGTTTTAGCATCAAAGAAAGGTGGAAAATGGAGGCTATGTACTGATTCAAGGGCAATTAACAAAATCACCATAAAATATAGGTTCCCAATACCCAGGATAGAGGACCTTATGGATTATCTTGGAGGGGAAATGTACTTTACAAAATTGGATTTGAAAAGTGGTTACCATCAAATAAGGGTTAAGGAGGGAGATGAGTGGAAGACATCATTCAAAACAACTGATGGGTTGTATGAATGGCTTGTGATGTCATTTGGCCTCACCAATGCTACTAGTACATTCATGAGGCTCATGAATGAAGTGCTTAAGGACTTCATAGGTAAGTTTGTGGTAGTCTATCTTGATGACATATTGATCTATAGTAGAACAAAGGAAGATCACATCAAGCATCTTGAATCAATGTTGAAGAAGTTGCATGAAGAGAAATTAACCAATAATTTAGAGAAGTGTGAGTTTCTCAAGCAAGAGCTTGTCTACTTAGGATTTGTGGTATCCAAGGGATCCTTGAAGGTGGACCAAGATAATGTGTTAGCTATACTAAATTGGCCACCACCTACATTAGCAACTGAGGTAAGGAGTTTTAATGGCCTAGCTCAATTTTATAGGAAGTTCATTAGGAATTTCAGTGGTATATGTGCACCATTGTTGGAAACTATTAAGGGTGGAAGTAAGGCTAAGTTTAGATGGAACTTAGAAACTGGGAAATCATTTGAGATGTTGAAAAGACAAGTAGCTACATAACCTATCCTAACATTTCCTAGTTTTGATAAGTTATTCATTATTGAATGTGATGCAAGTGGCATAGTAGTAGGAGATGTGTTAAGTCAAGAGGGCAGACCAGTGGCCTTCTTTAGTGAGAAGTTGAATGAAGCTAAGAATAAATACTCTTCTTATGACCTAGAATTATATGCTCTAGTGTAGTCATTAAGGAAGTGGATACACTATCTTTTACCTAAGGAATTTTTGGTGTTTACTGATAATCAGGCCCTTAGCTACATCAATACACAAGAGAAGCTGAGTAATAGGCATCTAAAATGGATGGAATATCTCCAAGCCTTTACATTTACCATTAAGAATAAGAAGGGTCAGTTGAACAAGGTTGTTGATACACTAAGTAGGAGACTTTTGACAGTCCAAGAAGTTCAGTTGAATAATATAGGGATAGAGAGTTTTAAGACCTCTATCAAGTAGATGAATATTTTGGGGAGGCATATCAAGTGTGCCATGATTTTCAGAACCAGTTCCATAGAAAATTCTCTGAGTTCACATTGCATAATGGACTTTTATTTAGAGGAAATTAGTTATGTGTGCCAAGGGGTTCTATGAGGATGAATCTCATACAAGAGAAGCATAATGGATCTATGAGTAGACACTTTGGTGTAAACAAGACCTTGGAGTTAGTACAAAGGTTCTATCATTGGCCTAAGTTGACAAAGGATGTCACTAAATATGTGGAAAAATGTGTAGTATGCATGAAGGAAAAGGGAGGTAGTAGCAATGCAGGCTTGTATCAACCCTTACCTATCCCAAACAGACCTTGGGATTGTGTGAGCATGGACTTCATAGTGGGTCTACCAAAGACTAAGCAAGGCTATGATAGTATATATGTAGTAGTTGATAGAATTAGCAAGCTAGGGCATTTCATTCTATGTAAGACTACTAGTGATGCTAATCACATAGCTTATCTATTCTTTAAGGAAGTTGTAAGAATTCATGGACAAACCTTAAGCATTGTATCTGATAGGGATGTTAAGTTCATGAGCCATTTTTGGAAAACATTATGGAATAGATTAGGTACAAACCTTTCTTTTGGATTAGCATACCATCCTTAGATTGATGGTCAAACAGAGGTGGTCAATAGGGTTTTGGGTGACCTATTGAGGTGCCTAACAAAAGAATATGGTCAGACATGGGATGTAGTCATACCTCAGGCTAAATATGCCTATAATGATAGTAGGAATATGATGACAGGGAGAAGACCATTTGAAATAGTTTATGGAATGCATCCTAAGGGAGTTTGTGAGCTTAGGGATCTTAGAGGAAGGGAGTACAATAGTGGGCATGCTAAGGACTTCACTCACACTATGAAGGAGATCCAAGAGTAGGTCAAGAAAACTATACAGGACAGTCAGCAAAAGTTGAAAGGCAAAGTGGATGAGAAGAGGAAAGATATCCAATTCCAAGTAGGAGACTATGTTATGGTTAATTTGAACAGGTCAAGAATGCATAAAGGAGTCCCTACTAAATTATAGATGAAGAGAATAGGCCCATGCAAAGTCCTAGCTAAATATGGGTCTAATGCCTACAAGGTAGACTTACCTTCTGATTTGAATATCTCTTCTACTTTCAATGTGCAGGACCTAGTTCAGTTTAAAGGTCCATTGACTAAGATCAGTCCACATAATCAAGGAGTTTAGAGTGATGTAGAACCTGATGTGGTGTCTACCAAACAGCAATTGATAGCTGATGGAGTTTTGGATTCAAGAGTGCAAAAGACAACAAGACACAAGGTGTATATGGAGCACCTTATCAAGTGGAAAGATAGGTCTGAATCAGAGGCTTCATGGATTGCAGAATCTAACTTCAAGAAGCTAAGCATTCCTAACTCTTTATTTTCTATAGGAGTAACTTGAATTTCCCTTTGAGGGGGGAGTATGGTGCAAGAGCACCTAGGCAAAGCTCTTTGGTAACCTAGGGTTTCTAGAGTTCTTTTGGCTTGTAGTGGTTCTAGCCAAACCAATAGTTGAATAATAGGACTAGAGGTGTCCTAAGGTGTGTTTTAGGTCTTTAGGGAAGGTCTTTTCAATGTTTTTAGGTCTTTTGGGAGACAAATGCCAAATTGGAGCTTAATTGCCAATGTAGTGGCAATGGTGTAAATCATGCACATAAGGGTCAAATGTAGAAAAAGAGTGTTTTGGGACCTAAGAGAGGTAAGTATGGTCTACCTAAGTCTTTTATGATGTGTTCATGGTCTTAGAACATAGTTTAGTATGAATTTCCTAAAATTGTGGAAAGTTGTCAAAATTGTCAATGTTGTCATTTGACAACATTGACAACAATTGTGCAAGAAGAGCATTTTTTATGAAATGGTTATTATAACTATCTAAAACCATCAGATTAGGGATGGGGACAAGTATAAGAGGCCTTCCTTGACCTATAAGAAAGGTTGGTGAACATTTTGAAAATACAATATTTTCTGTGTGTGCATTTTCAGAGCAATTTCAGTCTGTTTTCTTGTTTACAGTAGGTAGATGGATTAGTTCTTAGTATCCATCCATTGATTAATGTAGGGTAGGTTAATTTTAGATTCTATATGGATTTATTTTGCAAATTTGTAGTGTTTATATTGGCTTTGTTAAATTCTTTGTGTTTTACCCTGTCGCTGGTCTAAACAAGGCAGGTTGGACAAACGGGGTCTTAACTCAACTTTCCACTATAGTTTCTATATAGGCTCTTGTAATGGGTGAGGAGACTCCATGTACATTATTTTTATAGAAGGAGGGGCCCAAGAAATTATTTTTTATAATTTTGCAATGATTCCCTAAGCGAGCCTGTTGTGCATGGTTAGGGACTAAGAAACATTGCAAGTGATGCAAGGAGGGTTGAATGCATTTGTGGCTTCAACCAAAGCTCATGGAGGGATATAGTAATGTATGTAAGACCCCAAAATCAAAGAAGAATATTGGAAGGGTTGCTTGGTGTGTTGAAAGAACACTTTTGTGTTCAGACTGTCAAAAAGCCCTAAAACCCTAATTTTTAGGCAGGATAGTAGGAAAGGTTGTACAGACAACTTAAGGATTGGATACCTTGAAAATCTCAAATTTATTGTTAAAGGGTGTTTGAATCCTGATCCCTTTTGGAGGCAAGAAAAAGGCCTAATTGGCTTGTAGCCCTATTTGGGGTGAGAAAGGTGCATTGTGAAGCACTCGATTGTTATGTGTTTATGAGTGTTGTATACAGGGTTTCAAATGGAACCAGTGGAGGTCTTGAAGACCTATCCTTCCATGGAACTAGATCCTATGAGGAATTGAGACAACTCTTGGAGAGTGAGACTAGGGAAGACCTAGTTAGTTTATGTGGCCGAATGAAGAACTTTTGATCAGTACTATTGGTGTACACTAGGTGAAGGGTTAGGATCTTGTATCAAGATACCTAAGGAGAATAGGGTTGTGCATATAACCCTAATAGGTCAGTGAGTTTGCCTAAGAAGACCCTAGAGGAGAGTAGGGTAGAGATAAATCCTAGGTGTGTTACATAAACCACTCTGCATGAAACAAATCTAAGCTATTTTTGAGCTTACCAAGAGCCAGACATTTGTAATAGTTACATTAGGAAAGCTTGATGAAACTGTATATTTCATATTGTATTAGTGATAGTATAGTATGATAATGTATTATGTTTCCATCAATGCCAAAGGGAGAGATTGATTACATGTAACTGATTGAATGTTTGAAGATATTAAGTTGATCACCAAAATGCAGAAGGATAATGCAAGAGATTAAATTAGTTAATGGATTGTATTTTCATTGATGTCAACTTGATATAATCTATTTGGTTATAATCAAAGTGTCAAAGACTTCAGAGAATTAAAGAGAAAAATATTATGCTTTTAGTAATGCATAAAAGACAAGTATTCACAATGTGACTTCAAACACTGATGGTCAGTGGACAACGACAGACAAAGATCACCGAAAGTAAAGTCACAGTGATGCCCGAGAAACAACACTGAAGAACATTACCGACAAGAAGAATCACAAGCATAAACCGGTGACCAGAAACATAGTGTAACTGATGGAGAAGCCCGAGGAGAACTAGAGTGTTGGCCAAAGCTATCAAAGAGGTAAACACCAAAATTAACTTGAGTTTAGAAATGACAAAATATCTAGCTAGTAGAGCTAATTATAGAGTTAACTCATAGTTATCTTTATTTTCATTGACAAGATAAAGATAGAGATAAGTAATGGATTAAATCTATTTTGTCCAGTTGGTAAAAATATCTATGCGAGATAAAATAGGAGTTTTGCTTAAATCTAATTGGCAAGAATTATGGATCATGACAAGATCAAGAAAATAAAGAACCCAATAACGGTGAAATCATGTCAATAAAGAGACAACTCAATTCATTACAAATTGGTATGGTGGGTGAATGAATGAAAAGAGGATGTTGAAGAGAAACTGATGAAGAGCAACTTCATACAGTCTTGATCAATAAGCTAAGGAAAGAGCTAAAGTTTTCTGCAGACACTGAGCAATAGAGCATAGCATCACCGAGTAGAATTAAAGTGGAGCAAAGGTATAAACTGAGATATATTGATCAAAATATTTTTATGAGATTACAATATATCTGAAAATCTACAAGTATAAGTTGTATATGTGAACATATCATACTGTTTTAGTTTAACCATTGATTTAGAAAGTTTCTTAATTGAGTGGGATTTAAAGATCCTTTCTATATTGAGATACATCCCAAGGAGTATCAAAAAGTTTGATCATGAAGATAGCATGAGATGCCATATACCTACTGACAAGACAAGTGAGTGTTTGATCAAGGTAGCATAGAGATGCCCGTTATCAAGTGACAGACTAAACTTTTAAATCCTCTTGATGACATGTAACTGATTAAATGTTTGAAGATGTTAAGTTGATGATCATGCAAGACATTAAATAAGTTAATGTATTGTATTTTCATTGATGTCAACTTGGTATAATCTATATGGTCATGGAAATACTATCAAAGACATCAAAGAATTGATGAATCAAGGCTATGCTATCAGTAATGCATACAAGTCAAGTATTCACTAAGTGACTTCATCCACTAATGGAGCACACACTGATGGTCAGAGTAAAAGAGAAAAGTCACAATATTACCCAACGAGCCAATGCTTAGCATTACCGATGAGAAGAGTTACAGTGTTTCCCGATGATAAAAACATATAGTAACCTGACGGAGAGAATTTCAGTGTTACCTGATGGAGAATACAAGGATAGAGATCCCGATGACAACTAAAGTCACACCGAAGGAATAGTTAGTTATCATCGATGACTAACTGAAGTTTTGACTGACAGGACAGAGAGTTCAAAAAATGACAAAATGCTTAGCTGTCAAGAAGGTAAAGATTAAAGTAATAGATACTTATCATTGTTTTAATCATCCAGATAAAGCTGGAGAAAAGTAATTGATTTAAAGTTGATTTGTCCAGTTGGCAAGAATATCTCTTTGAGATAAAATTAGAGTTTTCTTTAAATATATTGGCAAGAATTGTGGAGACAAACCCAATTCATTACGAATTGTGGGGTGAACAAGAGAATAGAGGAAAGATGCTAAAGAGAATTTGAAGGAGAAGAAAGTCCTCTTTTAGTCCTTATCAACAAGCTAAAGGAAGAGCTAGATTCTATAGACACCAACGAATAGTGAGACAACATCACAAAGTAGAATAGTGTGGAGAAAAGGTATAAGTGATTATTTTGATCAGAGAGGTAATGGAATTACAATTGATCTAAAAAATCTACAATTGAGTTGTATGTATGAACAGATCATTAGTGTCTTAGTTTATCCATTGAAGCATCAAGTCTCTTAACTAAGCAGGACTTAAAATTCTTTTACAATTGAGATACATCCCAAGGAATATCAAAAAGGTTGATCATAAAAGTAGCATTGGATATGCCCGATACCTATTGACATGCCAAGTGAGTGTTTGATCAAGGATGGTAGCATTAGATGCCAGATACTAGGTGACAAACTATATTTTAAATCCTCTAACAAGGTCACACCTAATAGTGTGTTTGTAACCTTTAACAGGGTTGCCTCTTAATAGGGCTCACTTCAGAAGAGTGAAAATTTGGGGTATCGGTCCCAGTGGTTTTTCCATTAACAGGGTTTAGACATTAAAAATCCATGTGTTATGTGTTTATGTTTTATTACTTTACTATTTTACATTTCACATATGTAAATCTTGATTGATCGGTATACTCTACATATTTATTATGTTTCAGTAAATAGTTAACTGCTTATAGGTAATCATACAAAAGAGATATTTACAAAGCATTCTGACAAGTAGAAAATTGATAAAAGTATTTCAAGGCATTCATCTTGTAGGACAGAAGATAACTAGAGGCATAATTTGTGGTTATAAGTTTAAGGGGCTGATTTAAGGATTAATTTTTTAGGCCAGTGATTCACCCCC
>MU226944.1:1264390-1289333 GCA_018584345.1 Thuja plicata
TCGGCATCCACTATAGTACTCGGCATCGTCATGCTCTCGGTAAGAGTAGAGGCTCGGTCCATACTAGTCCCAAAGTGTAGCTTGGAACTCGGTAGCTACGGTGACTCGGTAGATACATTGTCACTCGATAACCACTGGTGACTCGGTAGTAACTGACTTCTCGGTTATCTTTGACTGATGACTCGGTGACTACCGTCTGCTCGGTAACTACTGTTCTTCTCATATGCTCGGTGACTGCCTTACTGCTCAGTTTGAACTGTTTGATCGGTGAGCTTTACTGAATGCTCGGTATAGGCTGTGGGCTGAGTGATGAGCTCGGTAAGCATTCAAAACCGAATAAGTGTTTTCACTAAGTGCATTCACTGATGCCAAATGTATCATTATTCCAACACAAGAATCTAGTCATGCATGCTAAAACAAAGCACATTTCCATCAAGTATCATTATTTAAGAGAACAAGTTCAAGAAATGGAGGTGATACTTGAGTATGTGTGATCAAAGGAACAATTGGCCGATATCTTCACCAAGTCACTACCCAAGGATGTATTTGAATACTTGAGAAAGAGACAAAGGGATAGACCCTTGTCTACTGGTCAGTAAAATGACTAGAAGGCTGCATCAGCCCATATATTATTATAATATTATTCATTTTGATGCAAGGAGAAGGATGGAATTCAATGATAAATATATACACAGCAAGGTATTTATCTACTCCGAGCACCAGAGTTATTACCAATGGATTGGGAAATTCAAGAAATATATTATGGATAGAAAGGATCCACTTGACACTACTGTCAAATATTTTTTTGAAAAGATGTTTGTTTGGCATCACTATCAAAGGGAGAGAATGATCTCATTATCATATTGATAAAGGGAGAGAGTTTATCCATTGTTTATCCATTATCAAATTAGGGAGAGATGATATCCATCAAAGAATCCAAAGGGAGAGATGTAACAAGAAAGGGAGAGTACACACAAAGTGAAAAGAATGACAAGAGACATCAAAATAAAGGAGAATAGTCAAAGGGAGAGATTTTGGCAAAGAAGAAGAACACATCACATCAGAGAAAGAAAGATTCTACATTTATCTAGTAAAGGGATTGAAGATAGAAAGAAAGTTGTAAGAATCAAATCAAAGCTATTTGAGCTTATTGATAACCAGACATTTGTATGAGTTACATTAGGAAAGCTTGATGAAACTATATATTTCATATTGTATTAGTAATAATATAGTATGTTTCCATCAATGCCAAAGGGAGAGATTGATGACATGTAACTGATTAAATGTTTGAAGATGTTAATTTGATGATCATGCAAGGCATTAAATTAGTTAATGTATTGTATTGTCATTGATGTCAACTTGATATAATCTATATGGTCATGGAAAACTATCAAAGACTTCAAAGAACTGATGAATCAAGGCTATGCTATCAGTAATACATACAAGTCAAGTATTCACTAAGTTACTGTATACACTGACAGAGTGCACACCGACGGTCAAAATAAAAGAGTAGAGTCATATTTTTACTCGATGAGCCAATGCTTGGCATTACCGATGATCAAAGTTACAGTGTTTCTTGAGGAGAAAAACACAGAGTAACCCGAAGGCAAGAATTTTAGTGTTTCTGGATGGATAAGACAAGGATGGAGATCCTGATGACAACTGAAGTCACACCGACAGAACAGTTAGTTATCATCGATGACTAACTGAAGTGTCAACTGACAGAATAGAGAGTTCATAAAATGACAAAATGCTTAGCTTTCAAGAAGCTAAAGATATAATTAACGGATACTTATCATTGTTTTAATCATCCAGATAAAGTTGGAGATAAGTAATTGATTTAAAGCTGATTTGTCTAGTTCGCAAGAAGATCTCTTTGAGATAAAATTAGAGTTTTCTTTAAATCTATTGGTGAGAATTATGGAACACACCAAGAATCAAGAAGGCCAAGAAAAGGGTAAATCATGTCTATATAGAGACAAACCCAATTCATTACAAATTGTGGGATGAATAAGAGAATAGAGGAAAGATGCTAAAGAGAATCTAAAGGAGAAAAAAGTCTTCTTTCAGTCCTGATCAACAAGCTAAAGGAAGAACTATATTTTGCAGACATCGATGAATAGTGAGACATCATAGAGTAGAACAGAGTGGAGCAAAGGTATAAGTGATTATATTGATCAGAGAGTTACTGGACTTACAATAGATCAAAAAATCTGTAATTGAGTTGTATGTATGAATAGATCATTAGTGTTTCAGTTTAACCATTAAAGCATCAAGTCTCTTAACCAAGCAGGACTTAAAAGCATTTTTACAGTTGAGATACATCCCAAGGAGTATAAAAAAGTTTGATCATAAAAGTAGCATTATTATGCCCGATACCTATTGACAGGCCAAGTGAGTGTTTGATTAAGGATGGTAGCATTAGATGCCAGATACCAGGTGACAAACTATCTTTTATTACTTTACTATTTTACATTTCACATATGCAATTTTAGATTGATCGGTATACTCTGCATATTTACTGTGTTTTGGTAAATAGTTAATTGCTTATCGGTAATCATACAGAAGAGAGATTTACAAATTATTTTGACAAGTATAAAATTGATAAAAGTATTTCAAGGTATTCATCTTGTAGGAAAGAAGTTAAATAGAGGCATAATTTGTGGTTATAAGTTTTAAGGGTTGATTTAAGGATTAATTTTTGAGGCCACTGATTCACCCCCCCCCCCCCCCCCTCAGTTATTGCTAACACCTCTAACAAGGTCACACCTAATAGTGTGTTTGTAACCTTTAATAGGGTTGGCTCTTCACCAAGCTCACTTAAAAAGGGTGAAAATTTTGGATTACCGGTCCCAAGTGGTTTTTCCCTTAACATGGTTTCCACATTAAAAATCCATGTGTCAATGTGTTTATGAGTCATTACTTTAGTGTTTTTCATTACACTTAACTTAATTGGATTGATCGGTATACTCTAGATAATCTAGTGTCTTTCAGTAAATTAACAAACTTCTATTCGATCAACATACAGTAGAAGGTTTTACAAAGCATTCCGAGCAGTAGTAATTTGATAAATTTATTTGGAGGCATTCATCTTATAGGACTAAAGATAGCATTGTGGTACTAAGTTTTTGGGTTGATTATTGGGATAATTTTGAGGCCTCTAATTCAGCCCCCTCTCAGTTATTACTAACAAATACAATACATTAACTGATTTAATGTCTTGCATTTAATTTCTGCATCTTAGTGATCATCAAATTTGTCATCTTCAAACATTCAATTAGTTATAGTTCATCAAGGAAACCTAACCAACTGCGCAACTACTGATCAGAAGTTAAAAATATACCAAAAACTTGCAAAAAAGTAGAGTTTTGACAATAAAAATAATTGAGGACTCATAAAAATGTAACTAGGGTTCATTTTAGGCTATTTAGGAATGATTTGGAATGCTTGCACTCAATTTTGAAACCCCTAACTAGACTATGTGCAGATTGAGCTGATCTGGAAACACCATAAACAAGAGATCTGCATTTCATCCTAAACTAGTTGGACGTTTGTTTTAGATTCCCAAATCAGGTGTGAATGTTCATTTTAATGTCCCTTTCAACTCAAAAAAACTTTAATTTTCACAATGGAATCAATTAGAACTCCTACTTAGGCTAGATTTTGAGTTTGATTAAAATTTAAAGAACCTTGATTGTATTGAACCCTAAACTAGGTGAAGTTTGTTTTAAGAGCCCAAATCAAATGTGAGAGTTCATTTTAAGCTTCAAAAGTTAGGATTCATATTTTCCTTGTAACTAAGAAAAATGAGAGTAGAAATTATAAAATGAAAAAATGCTTCCTAATCTCTAATATATTGATCCTAAACCATAAAAACCCATCCTATTTGACCAACTATGTAGAAAGGTCACCCAAATGTGTAACAAAGAAGCAAAGTGCACAAGTCTGTGTGATAACTAAGTAGGACATACAACCAATTGCGCAAGTCTTTAACCAACTATACAGTACTGCTAACCAAGTGTGTATAACTCTTCCAAGACCCTACAAAATGCACAAATACAAGGAAATCCAATTAGTTAGGCATGTTTCATGTCGAGTTCACCAAATGTAAGACCAGAAAAAGGCATAAAATGCATATCTAGAGTAACCAGAAAACCCTAAACAATATGAAAACCCATGTAATCTAACATTAAATCCATTGAAAAGATAGTTAAAAACATATGCAAGTAAACATAAAACCCCCTTCAATTAAATCGCAAATGTTCTCCTTTATTCTCCATTGAGTTTATTAATATTTCTATTATCCAATGACATAATTGCACAAAGATTCAAAAGTACTAGCTTATAGAAAGAATACTAGGATATTGTTGGAAAGTGATCAATTTTCTATGATGTGATCCACTTTTTGGTTTTAATTTATGGCAACACATCTGGCATACTGATCGATTCATTTAAAGTTAAGTTTTGTTGATTCTGAAATCAGTTAAGTACAGAAGTAGAAATATAGTGGTATTTTGAGTATGAAAGATCGAGATCAATGAGTTATGGAAATAAATCTTAGAAGAATATAGTATGGGGTATGTGTGACCTCCACCTAAGATTCATTTTTTTTTGGTGATGTTTATAGTAAGTTAGAGAGATTTTAAGATAGACAACAACAGAACAACTGGATAGAAGCAATGATTCAGGAAGTATGATGTGGACTCCTGGAAATTGGAGTTTGATTATGATTATTGATAACCTATATTTTGATTATGTAAGAGTGTCGACTATGCATTTGATATTTTCTCTATTAAATGTATTTTGTATTGAAATCCGACTATGTAATATTTGTATTTGAGAGCCGACTTGCTAAACAAGAAAGATATATATGTAAGATCTTTTTGTTGAGAAAAAAGAGAGTTGTGGAACAGAGTTTTGGATATGATATGCAAATGGTAGAGAAAAGGATGACATAGATCATTGAATAACTATGACTAGAACTATCTAAGTAGTAGAGATGCTTATTTTGTTCATTACTAAGAACATTTTGTAACAGAACTATATTGTAGGAGATGTATGCTTATTTATCCCCTAACATGGTGTTGTATACCTTTAACAAGGTTGTCATTCCTCTAACAAGGAATTTTACTATGTAATATTCAGCTCCTAACAGGGCTAGGTCTCCTAACATAGACACTATACTTTAGTGCATGCTTGTGGGTACCATCCCCACCGGGGTTTTCCCTTGGCCAGGGTTTCCTCAACAATAAATAATGGTGTTATGAGTACTGTGTTATTTTCTTATATTATTTTCATTTCTGCAAGCTTATGGATTATTTATAATTGGCTGAAAGTTTAATTAAGTGTTGTAATACTGATTCACTCCCCCCTCTCAGTATTACCTAATCCTAACAATTGGTATCAGAGATTTTGGCCCTTGGAGAGAAAGTCTAACAACTTAAGAGAAATTAGAATGGATTTAGATATTTTACAAGAAAACTTTGATGCTGCACTTGAAGACCTTGATGAAGCAAAAGCAAAGAATGGAGAATTAAGATTCAGCATGTGAAGATCTACAAAATTTGTGGTTCAAATAAAGGAATATTCGGACAAAGACAATTCAGATCAGATGAAACAAATTGAAGAAGAAAATGAAACCTTGAAGCTTGAGACTAAAGCCATGAATAAAGAGATTTAATTACAAAAGGATGCTAAGAAGAAGATTGAAGATGTTTTGAATAGTGCAAATTTTTTGATGCAACAAATGAAGAATGAGACCAATAACTACAAGAACAAGTATCTAGAATTGGAGAAATACAATCAGATCATAAAAGGTGAACTTGTTGAGGCAAAAAAACACATTGAGAAACTTCACACTAGTAGTGATTTGATCGATGAACAAAGAGATGGACAGAAACCTAAAGGTGATATAAATGGTGTTGGATTCAATGAAGTTGAATGTTCAAAGAAACCAAAAGAGAAATCTAATGCAAATATTTATGCTGAAAAACGTACTATTAAAGAACCTAGAGAGAAGATCAAACCCTTCAATGGTAGATTCTTTGGTTGTAACAAGTTTGGACACATGAAAAGAGATTACAGAGGTAATGCCCCTTTTAAAACCTTTTCTAGTTATTTTTTTAATTGTAATAGATATGGGCACAAGAAAGAAGAATGCAGGAAACCTAATCAATCTGGATATAGAAAAAACAATGGAAGAGAACCTACAATGAAACCTACATGCTAAAAATGTAATAATCTTGGACACATTGTGAAGTATTGTAAGATGCAAGTAAATTAGGAAAGAAGACCTCATATATCTTACAAATGCAATAATCCAAGTCATATAGCAAAGTTTTTTTAGGTATAATGGAGTAAACAATAGAAGAGTACCACCTCCTATGAATACAAAGAAGAATGGAAATGATATTGGTAAGAGTGTTGTAGATATAAAGAATGATTTTGAATTTTTTTTTAATAAAGTAGAGGATAAAAGAAGTGGTAAGATAAGGAAGATCAAAGAGACAAGTGAGACATTAGTTCAGGGAGAGATAGTAGATGCTACTGAATCTTCGCCTAATGGTAACAAAGAAGAATCAACCTAATTGGCCGATCATGGCCTTAGGGGGAGAATTGGATGAAGATATCAGAATATATCCAGCCCCTGATTTTGTGGATTGAGCTCTAGTGAGCTTAGGTATGATTGTGTCTGACATCATGGAGTATATATTTAAGAGTGCAACATTGGAGGATGCTTATTGTGTGATCATGAGATTTATAGCCGACTAGATAGTATTGGGTAATGTGAAGTTTTAATGAATTAAAATTGTATAAAGCACCATATGATTATTTGTTTCCTTACAATTTTATGAGCAACAACCTAAGGAAATCAGAGAGAAAAGAGATGCAGTCTATCCTACAATTGTCGTGCATGATCGATTGAAGAAAATACTCAGAATTCAGCGTGTAAGAGGTATTTACATCATCTAGCTATGGATGCACCTATTATTTATGGTGTTTTAGATCGACCTAGAAATAAATTCAAGAAACATCCTTTCAAGTCTTGTAAAGAAGACCCTAAAGGAGCATTTTCTCAGACACCATATGAAGTTTTACATGTAGAAGACATTAGGGCATACATTCATTGTAAGTATGATATACTGGGTATTGATCAAATTTCTACTGAAATGGAATATGACTGACAAAGGAATTATGAGAGATGAATACAAAAATATTGATTAATTGAGCATTATGAAATTCTGAACTTATATGACTTCAACGAAGAAGAATGGTTTAAAATATTGTTGAGTAGAGTACATAATCAGTTCATTTGGATAGGAGAGCAACTTGTGAAGATTTGTAGTGAATTGATTCATGAGATTATTGGATTGGATAATACTGGAATCATTCTTGTGGTAGAGAAACATGTGAAGAAGAAATTTGAAACCCTAACACAATCGAAATGGGATAGGCAAGCTATATCAGTAAGAGACATTGTACAACAAGATGTAAAATTGATAGCTATGGTACTTGATTACAAATTCTACTATAGTAGTAGACCTAATTCAGTATCTGCGGGAGTTATCTTGATGGCATATATAATGGTGAAAGAAAATACTAAATACAATCTATGTGAAGTTTTAGCACAACAATTTCTAGAGAATATGAAAATGATAAATAAAGACAGATTGAATACCTTCAGATTTGGTTCATTATTGATGCATATGTACTTACACATTAAGCACAAATTTCTAGGCATTCACCTTAGTGGTTGGAAAAAAGGGATACGTACTGGTATACATATTTATGACAGTTACACAAGACAGAACAACACATGGGTTGATGGTGAGTTGTTTGGTATGATTAAGAATCTTCAGAGGTAGATGAAGGGAAGATACAAGATACCTGAAGACTTAGTTGAGAAGCACAAGGGTACAATATGTTTCATGGTTGAAACTGATTGTGTATGATTTGAGGAAGTTATACAGAGGAAGAAATGGTGTTATCCTATGGGATATGAGGTAAGTTCTGAGCTATTAACTATGCAAATTGAACATGTCCTTGCATCTTAGATAGATACATTAGAGGAGAGATGGGGAACTTATGAGAAAAAATCAGCTAAAGTAAGAGGGAAATAGACCAAAGATTTGAGGAAGAGAAAAGTAGACAACATTGTGCATGAATATGGTATTAAGGTAGGATTCGCAAAGGAAGAGCTGAAGGAAGTTAAGAAAAAGTTAGCAGAGTGGTCTTATGGATTGGCAAGTTCTGCTACTACAGCTCTTACACCTCCTGAAGTAGTGATGGTAGATAGTCCACCTCCTGAGTTTATTGATTTAACCACCCCTCCACCACAACAGACCTCGCAAGTAGAAAAGATTACTCCTAGAGTGAGTTCTAGATCCAATAGATAGATTTCACCACCTAAAGAACAAAACACTGTGAGAGAAGAGAAGAAAACTGAAAGTGACAAGCATATATGGAAACCTGACTTGAAGATGATTGAGAAGAGAGATATCGAGCAAGGGAAGTTAGTTTCTATACAAAAACTATGAAAGGTATGAGGAAATTGATAAACTTTGGATTGAGGATGTTGTATTCAATCATTTACTTATTTTCAAAAAAAATCTACTGGAGATAGAGGGAAGTATACCTAAAGATTTATATGGTAGATTGGAGACTAGGAAACAACTAGCACAGATTGAGGATGAAACTATTAGAAACCAAGAAATTGATAATATGTTTCCTGTAGTTTCTATGCAAGAAAGAGATAGAATATTTAAAGAATTGAAACCTCTATTAATAAATAAAACTAGATTAGTGAAGATTATGGAAATAAAATATGATGAAGTTACTGAAGAGACTTAGAAAGAACTAGACCAGATATTAAGGAACACTATTCCTGAGAAAACCTCACTTCCTACAACTACTATGCCTACACCCTTAGGAATGGGAGAGAGTTCGAGGACAACTGAGGTAAGTGTTGAGAAGAGAGAAGTTGATATGCAACCAGATTTATATGTTTCTCGTGTGCCTGTGACTCTTGACACTTCACTTGATGAGAAGGACCCATTTGAATAAAATAATGACAATACAGTGACTGAGGAAGAAGGAAAGAAAGAATTGGAGTAGAAAGAAGAAATAGAAAATATTGAAGTCAAGAATGAAGTTGACCCATCTTCTACCTTATTGTTGGAAAGTAAAGACAAAAATATTGATATGGATGTTGATTGCATGGATGAGGATGATTTGGTAAAATTATCTTTTGCTGCACTTACTAAAGCAAAGGAGATATTTGACAAGAAAAAGTGACAAGAAGACTAAGGTGATGTCTAGAGAAATTGATACTATGAACAGATTTCTCCCAACACCTATTGTTTTTCATAACAGAGATGATGTAGAGAACCTGAATTTGGCACTTGATGATTTTGATCGACAGTATGAGAACTTGGTAAAGATTGCAGAAGGAAAGGCAGAAAAGAATTGCTCGAAGAAGAAGCTATTTGAAGTTTGTTAGTCTATCTCATGGGACTTGGGAATTCTAAGAACTAGTATAGAAAGTGCAAAGAGTTGTATTACACATGGCAGGAAACTATTTAGTTATTGTGTAAACCCTATCAGACATATTCAAAATGTTGAAGACATTATTTCCAAGGATAGGGAAACCTTGAACAACATGAAGAATAGTTGTGTGACCTCTTCACAATCTGTGATGGAATTGGACAAGGAAGTAACAATAATTATAATAAATGAATGTATTGGATATTGAGAAAGGGAGATTTTTAACAAGGTTTTGTTTGCTGAAGAGTTTAATCACTCCTAAGCTATCAATTATTGAAGCCCACTTATTAGACATGGAGAAAACTGTAGAATTATTGGCTAACTCTATGAAAATAGAGTTGAAAGAAGTAGAGACAACATCATTTGCATTAAATGGACTAATTCATGTTAGTCAACTTTTTCTTAAGTCATGGAGTACAGAAGTGAAGATTTTGGAAGATTCCTTTCAAGATATTCTAAAATTGGTAAGCAAGCCCTAATTTTATTACTTTTTATGCACCTTTTTCATTGCTGTCAAAGGGGGAGAAAATAAAAAAATGAATAGAGGAGAAGAGAGAAAAAAAATAGAGGAGAAGAGAGAAGATAAAAATGAATACAAGAGAAGAGGAGAGGAGATGATAATGTATAAGGAAAAATAGTTTTGTTTTTTTGGAACACTTAGTCATTTTTTGTGAAGTGTTGCCATCAATGCTAAAGGGAGAGATTGTTGGAAAGTGATCAATTTTTTATTATGTGATACACTTTTTGGTTTTCATTTATGGAAAAACATCTATCATACTAATAGATTCATTTAAAGTTAAGTTTTGTTGACTCTGAAATCCGTTAAGTACATAAGCAAAAATACAGAGGTATTTTGAGTATCAAAGATTTAGATCGATGAGTTATGGAAAGTGAGCTTAGAAGAATATAGTATGGGGTATGTGTGACCTCCACCTAAGATTGATTTTTTTTTGGTGATGTTTACACTAAGTTAGAGAGATTTGAAGACAGACAACAACAGAACTATAATACAGAGCAGCTAGACAGAAGCGATGATTCGGGAAGTATGACGTGGACTCTTGGAAATTGGAGTTGGATTATGATCGTTGATAACCTATGTTTTTATTATGTAAGAGCACTGACTATGCATTTGATATTTTCTCTATTAAATCTATTTTTTATTGAGGGCCGATTATGTAATATTTGTATTTGAGAGCCGACTTGGTAAAGAAGAAAGATATATATGTAAGATCTTTCTGTTGAGAAAAAAAAAAGTTGTGGAACAGAGTTTTGGATATGATATGCGAATGACAGAGAAAAGGATGCCAAAGATCATTGAAGAACTATGATTGGAACTATCTAAGCATTAGAGATGCTTATTTTTTTCACTACTGAGAACATTTTGTAACATAACTATATTGTAAGAGTCGTATGCTCAGTTGGCCACTAATAGGGTGTTGTATACCTTTAACAATGTTGTTATTCCTCTAACAAGGAATTGTACTATGTAATATTTAGCTCCTAACAGGGCTAGGTCTCCTAATAGGGACACTATAATTTATTCCATGCTTGTGGGTACCATCCCCACCGAGGATTTCTCTTGGCCAGGGGTTTCCTCGACAACAAATAATGATGTTATGAGTCCTGTGTTATTTTCTCATGTTCTTTCCATTTTTTGCAAGCTTATGGATTATTTGTAATTGGCTGAAATTTTCTATTAAGTGTTGTAATATTGATTCACCCCCCACTCTTAGTATTACCTAATCCTAATAGAGATAGTGGTTAAACAAAGAAAGACAAAATGAGCTCAATTTATAGAAGATGAGAGAACAATTTGTAGAATTAGTAATTGAATGCAAAAAATGGAACATTGTCATAATCATGACAAATAGAGTGAACAAATTATTATGCATAAATCAATGCATAATTGGAGGGAAAATGGAAGAAAATTAATAGGAAATTAGATCACAATTAGGCAAAAATAGATAAGGAAATGTGGAAGAGATCATGGAGCAAATTAATAGAGAGATGAAGCACAATTAAAGGAGGGAATGTAAGAGTTTAATTTTTTAATTTAAAAACTCATTAATCCCTCAAATTAGGAATTTAGGAATTAGGAAAATCCCATAATTCAAAAAGATGATAAATTAATTAATTTAGGGAGAGATTAAGGAAAAGGGCATAAATAAAGTCAAATTTATTTATTCGATTAGGACATAGGGATAATCTATGGGTTATTCATCCCAGGAGACAAAATTAGTGAATCATTGGCCAAATCGATGGTATTAATGTGCAATTAAATTGATTTTGATGATATTGATAAGGATTATGATAGTTCTGAGGCATTGATGAGATTTGATAATGTGCTCAAATAATGATGTTTGAAAATGATTAAATAGCATCAACGAACTTTTATGATGCCAGAGGATTGATAAAGAATAAGGAGACATCAATGAGCTTGGACAATGCTCCTAAAATAATGATGATCTACAATAGCATTGATGAACTTGGATGATATTATTGAGTTGATGATGATAGGTTGATAATGATAACATAGATGGACTTGGACATTTCTATCAAATGGATGATGAAAAGATATAAAGCATTGATAAGATTATGCAATGCCCCTAGAATGATGAGATTGAATTAATGATGATCGGATTAACTAGATTTGAAAAAGATTTTTTTGATTTAGAAAGTGATTTAATTAGGAATTAATGATCTTGGAAAATGACCCAGAATGGTTGGAATGAGTCCAAATTGGTTCTGAAATGATTAGGAAGAGAATAGGATATATTTGAATAGATTTAGGATGATTTGATATTGTTTAGGATCAGTTTTGGATGATTTATGATTGATGAGAATCGATTAGGAAATGATCAATTTGGCCAAGAGGACAGAAATATTAGCAAATAATTGAACAATTTACAATATTCAATTATTGATGAAAGACACAATTTTTTCATATAATAAATAACATATGCACAACATAGAGGAATAATTGGAGTGCAAAAAATGTTTTAATTGTAATTCCAAAAATGTTAAAACACGTAGACTAATAGACTTGAACTATTTTTTATCATCTACAATTACATATAGTACATGGTCCCTATTAAAGGATAGACCCTGTTAAGAGTATAGAGAAATAAGAGGCTCACTTCTCAGGCACACTGCCTAAATGATAAGGTTAAATCCACCTTCTAGACTCACTATCTAAAATATATATAGAGAGATGTACAATAACCAATCAAATGACTGATATCAACCTAATTTGCCTAAATGGTTCCAATGAAGTTCATCAAAATCACTATCTCTACTCTACATCCAATAGAATTCACAATTACAAGCTCACAAATTCCACATTACACTTCCATCCTACCTCACCAAGAAACAACTCTCATTTATACAAGTTTACAATAAACAATTAGGTTGGCCTGTTAATACTTCCCCAATGCACAAACAATTATATAGACCCTTGATAAGATACACATAGTACCTTACAAAATTAAACATTAATTAAAAATAATCAATTATACTCCAAGATCCATAATACAGGCTCGTCATCCTCTAAACACGTTACACCACTATAATCGACCACAAATAGATCTTCGCAAGACAACATGCTTTAGATGACATCACTAAGAACACAGTGATCCAAGAATTGCAAGTGGAATTCTCCAAAATGTCTTCTACTATGCCTTAATCTCAACAATCATAACTTGTGCTCGCATCCAAGTTATATCCAAAACTCTGAGACCATCTCTATCACTATTCTGTAACTAGTCTTCACCAAAACAACTATAATTTATGCCAATAGTAAGATCAAGCCAAGCAACCTTAGACACAAGATCAATGCTCATCCTTGTATGCTTCTCCATGCTCGTATTCTCTAAAAGTGCATATGGTGTATATACACTACTATCATTCTTGTGTGTACCAGTGATAACTAGTATGCCTGAGACTTCTGATGAACCATCTAAAATATATGTTAAAATCAATGACAAGACATGAATCTCAACACCTCTTGTGGAAACAATTTGAATAGTTGGTTGAAAGGATCTGACCTAAAAATAATAAGGATTGTGATAATGGCCAGGAAAAATTCTTGAAGTGGAGCTAGGAATGGAGATCCACAGGTCTTATATTTGTTGAGCCAAATTTCTTCCAGATTGGAAGTAGTAGAGAGTGCTCAGGGAAGAGGACAATATATAGAAGATGCAAGTGATGAAGAAGGAGATGAAATAAATTAGGAACCACTAGTAGAAGGAGATAAAAATGGGGCACAACTTGACTTGAATCATGAGGTTCATTAGAGCCTTGACTAATGTTAATAGGAGAGCTCATTTCAACCTACCTGATTATCATGGAAATCTAGATGCTTATGAATTGATAGATTGGATCACTGAGATGGACAAGTATTTTTAACTTGAAGGTGATGAACCATAACTAATTGAATGTTTGAAGATATTAAGTTGATCACCGAAATGCAAAAACATAATGCAATTCATTAAATCAGCTAATAGATTATGGTGTCATTAATGTCAACTTGATATAATATGATTGGTTATATAAAAACTCTCAAAGACTTTAGAGAACCAGAAAGTTAAAGGTTATGCTTTTAGTAATGCATAAAATATCAGTATTCACAAAGTGACAACAAACACCGATGGGTAGTGCACCCCAACGGATAGAGAAACCCAAGATTAAAGTCACGGTGATTCCCGAGCAAGAAACCCGACAAGCATTATCAAAGAGAACAATCACAAGCATTACCGACAAGAAGAACTTCACAATGATGCCCGATGGACAAACAACCCCGATGGAAAAACAACCATGATGGACAAAAAACCCCAATGAACAAACAACCCCGACGGACAGACAACCCTGATGGAGATGCCCGAGGAGAACTGAAGTGTTGGCCAAAGGTAACAAAGAGTTTAAAAACCGAAAAAAATTGAAGTTCATAAACAAAAAAACACTTAGCTGGCAAGAGCTAAAGATAGATTTAACTAGTTGTTAACATTGTTTTCATTGACAATTTAAAGCTAGAGATAAGAGAAATATTTAAATTTGTTTTATTCCAGCTGTCAAGGAGAAATCTATGGGATAAAATTGAAGTAAAGCTTTAAAGCAAGATTGGCTAGAATTTTGGATCACACCAAGAACAAGAAAGTCAAGAACTTAGAAATGGTGATATCATTTCTATAAAGAGACAATCTATTTCATTATGAATAAGGGGAGTGAATAGAGAAAGAATATGCTAGAGAGAAACTGATGAAGAACAACTTCATACAGTGCTGATAAATCAAGCTGAAGAACAAAGCTATATTTATGTAGACACCAAGTAATAGAGAATCACAACATCACCAAGAAGAATGAAGTGGAGAAAAGGTATTGAAAAGATATATTGATCAAAAAGGTATTATGAGCTTACAATAGATCTACAAATCTACAAGTCTATAGTTGTATATGTGAACAAATCATTTATTGTTTCAATTTAACCATTAGATAATAAAGTCTCTTAACCAAGTAGGACTTAATAATCCTTTCTATATTGAGATACGTCCCAAGGAGTATCAAAAATTTTGATCATTAAGATAGCATGAGATGCCAGATACCAATTGAAAAACTACATTGGGTTTGGTCATAGAGGGTAGCATAGAGATGTTAGATATCAAGTGACAAACTATTCTATTTAAATCCTCTAACAAGGTCACACCTAACAGTGTGTTTGTAACCTTTAATAGGGTTGGCTCTTCACCAAACTCACTTCAGAAGAGTGAAAATTTTTGGTTTCCAGTCCCAAGTGGTTTTTCCCTTAACAGGGTTTCCACGTTAAAAATCCATGTTGCAATGTGTTTATGAGTCATTACTTTATTATTTTGCATTACACATAACTAAATCTAGATTGATCGATATACACTAATAAAGTTACTATGTTTTGGTAAATAAAAGACTACTAATCAGTAAATAGTAAGAATAAGGTTTAATAGTGAACTCTAAGAAGTAGTTATTTGTTAAGATTGTTTAAAGGCATTCATCTTGTAGGACTAAAGATAACTACAGGCTAAATATTGTGGTGCTAAGTTTTTGGGTTGATTTATTGGAATATTTTTGAGGCCACTGACTCACCCCCCCTGCTCCCAGTTATTCTAACAATTGGTATTAGAGCTTGTGTGCTTAGAAAGGGATTTTAATAGCTCAAGAAAAAGATCACAAGATGAACAAATGAGATGTTCCCAAGGGGAATAAAGACAACTTTGCACCATGGGAAAGCAGAATAAGACCACCTATCAGGTATTGGTAATGATGTTACTCAACACCTGAATATGTGTTGCCTACACGACCTCATGCACTTGAGAAATTGAGAGAAAATAATGAGCATAATTTCATGATGATAGAACTTGCTTCCTCACTCTCTGATGTTAAGTTTGAAGATGTCAAAACCTGCACCTCTACAAAGCAAATGTGCGATAAATTGAAGTTGCTACATGGAGGAGATGCTAATGTAATAAGAGCCAAGGGAGAAATCCTAAGAGGGAGGTTTGATGACCTAAGGATGAAAGAAGGAGAAAATATCACTTAGTATAGCTACAAAATCAAAGAGGTAGTCAATTCTATCTGAGGAGTCAGAGGTTTACTTGAAGAAGAGAAAGTGGTAAGTAAAATCCTAAGAAACTTACTACCTATATATGCTATTAGAGTATATTCTATACAAGAAATGAGAGCAGTTGCAAAAAATAATGTTACTCTAGATAATTTTATTGGTAGAATGATTTCATTTTAAATGAATAATTTTTATAATAGTGTCTTACCATCTATAGAATTTTCATTCAAATATTCTTTGAAAATAAGTAAGTCAAGTCATAAACACACTATGAGGAATGATAGTGAAATTGATAGTGATGACCAAGGACTTGATGAGATTGAAGCACTAATGTCAAGAAGATTGTAGAGAGGCAAATGTAGTTACAAAGGTAAATTACCACTTGTAAGTTTTAATTGTAAAGAGGTTGGACACTTTGCTACAAGATGTCCTAATAGAAGAAAAGATGACAGAAGTAATGATAGAACATATGAAAAGAAGTTTGATAGAGGTGATGACAGAGATTACCAAAGAAACCAAAAATATAATAGAAGAGATACCCAAGACTACAAGGACAAAGGAAATAAATCTTGTTACCTGGATGAGAATAGAGTTGATGATACTGACACCGAATATGATGAAGACATTGAGATGGTATTTGTAGCCACAAAGGATGATTAAGATAAAGACGAAAGGTATGTAGAGACTATGCTCATATCTAAGATTAGTAAGAATATGTCTATATTATAGATAGTGGTTGCACTCACCACATGACTGGTGATAAAAAAAAGTTTGAAACTTTTGAATACTATAATGCTGGATCTGTAAGAATGGGTAATGACACACCTTGTCCAGTTGAAGGTAAAGGAAACATAATGTTGAATAGCCTAATAAAATGTGAAAATGATTACTAGGTAAAAGGACTGAATTATAATCTATTGAGTGTTTCATAGCTGAATAACCAAGATCACCAAGTAGCATTTGAAACTAAGAAGGCAAAAAATTTCAATGAATTAGGAAGATTGATCATAATTGGTGAACAGACAAAAGGTAGCCTTTTCTATCTTGATGACATCAACACCACTTGTTTAATGGCTAGAAACAAAGACATATGGTTGTGGCATAAGAGATTATGTCATGTGAATTTTGACAACATGATAAAGATAAGCAATAAAAGAAGAGTAAGAGGCTTACTGAGTATGTCAAAGCCCGAGCATATCATGTGCAAGAATTGTCAAAAAGGTAAGATGACAAATTCTAGTTTCAAGAGTAAAGCCCATACATCTAATGCAATTCTATAATTAGTCTATACTGATTTATGTGGACCCACGAGGACAAAGAGTTACTATGGTGATAGGTATTTCATTCTCTTTGCAGATGATTATTCTAGAATGATGGCAATTGTGTTCTTAAAAGATAAATCAGAAGCATTCAAAATGTTTAAATGGTATAAGGCTATGGTAGAAAAACAAAGTGGTAAGGAATTGAAATGCTTAAGATTAGATAGAGGAGGGGAATTTGTTTAAGATAAATTCACTAACTTCTGTAATGAGCATGGAATCAAAAAATAGGTTTATGCACCAACAACACCACATAAAAATGGAATTACTGAAAGAAGAAACAAATCAATTGTTGATTATCCAAGATTGAGAAAAAAATCACTCAAGATTTATGGAGGGAAGATGTCAATACTATTGTCTACACATTGAACAGAGTACAATTGAAGAAAGACACCAAGAAGACAACCTATGAGCTTTGGTATGGTTTACACACCCAATGTAAGTTACTTCAGAATATTTGGTAGTCAATGTTATATTTTGAAATATGATAGAAATGGAAAGATTGAATCCAAAAGTGAAGAACGTATCTTTCTAGGGTATTCTGCCAAAATAAAGGCTTATAAATGTCTTAACAAGTCCTCTAACAAGATCATTGAAAGTGAAAATGTAAGAATAGATGAATTTGCAGAGAAGAATGATAAGGAAAGCAAAAAAGAACCAGAAGACTACAATAGGGTTTTTTACATTGAAGAACCTGACACTCTACCTAAGCAATAGTGTATCACTCTCGAGCAATAGAACATTGCACGCGAGCATTAGGTTGCAATTACCAAAAATCAAGAAAATCCTCAAAATGATGTTCTGAGAGATGGAGATAAGAATGAAGGTCAAGATGATGATAAAAATGATGGAAAAAGAGATAAAAAAAAACTTTCCAAGTATGTCAGAAGACATCATCCACAAAATTAGATCATAGGAGACAAGAAGGCTGGAATGAGAACAAGAAGTAAGTCACTAGACACTAGATGTTTAATTTGTGATTTTGAGCCTAAATCTGTTAATACTGTACTTGAAAATGAGGAATGAGTTTGAAAATGAGGAATAGGTTAGTTCTATGAATGAAGAGATAGAATAGATTGAGAAGAAAAATACATGGACACTAGTACCAAGACCTGATGACAAGAATCTCATTAGTACCAAATGGATATTCAGAAACAAGCTAAATGAGAATGGAAAAGTCACAAGGAATAAAGAAAGGTTAGTATGCAAGGGGTATGAACAAGAAGAAGGTATTGATTATTGAGAAACCTTTGCACCCATTGCTAGAATAGAATGAGTTAGAATTCTTCTTTCTTATGTTGCATTCAAAGGATTCAAGGTATACCAGATGGATGTCAAATCTACATTCCTAAATGGAATACTGGAAGAAGAGGTGTACATTGAACAACCAGAAGGGTTTGTTGATCCAGACAAGAGAAAAATGGTATGTAGACTAAATAAAGCCTTGTATGGATTGAAAAAAGAACCTAGAGCCTAGTATGAAATATTTCACTACTATCTCATAAGCATTGAATTCGCAAGAACAAGTGAAAATAGAAATTTGTACTTAAACGAAGATATCGATGGTAATATTGTGATTTCTGAAATATTTGTTGATGATATCATATTTGGGGGAAATGATAATTTATGTAAATCCTTTTCTAATGAAATGAGAAAAGATTTTTAAATGTCTATGTTTGGGGAGATCAAATTCTTTCTTGGTCTATAGATTCTTCAATAAGATGCAGGCATATATATCACTCAGTCCAAATACATCAAGGAAGTGTTGAAGATATTCAAGATGGAAGATTCCAAACCAGTTGGAACACATGTGGAAACCGGATGTAAGCTAAAAAAAGAAGACAAATCAAATGAGGTAAATTAGACCTTTTATAGATCAATGATTGGCAAACTAATGTATGTTGTTCATACCAGACCATATATAGCACATGTAGTTGGAATAGTTGCAAGATTCTCTGCTAATCCAAAAGAATCACATATGAATATTGTCAAGAGAATTATGAGATATATAAAGAACACTGAGGACTATGGCTTATGGTATAAAAGAGAAGGAAAATTTGAGCTTCAAGTCTATATAGATGTTGATTGGGATGGAAACTTACATGACCAAAAGAGCACAACTGGAGGAGCATTCTCCATGGGTGATAGACTTGTCACATGGATCAGCAAGAAGTAAGGATGCATCTCACAGTCTACTGTAGAAGAAAATATGTGGCTACTGCTACAAATTACTCCAATATTTCCTAGATCAAAAAATTACTAGAAGGTATGAATATGAGGATTATTGAATCATTGGTTATCTATTGTAATAATACCAGTGCAATTAACATCTATAAGAATCTAGTCATGCATGCTAAAAATAAGCATATAGAAATCAAGTAACATTACTTAAGAGAACAAGTGCAAGAAAAAGAGGTGATACTAGAATATGTTCAGTCAAAGGAACAATTCTCTGATATATTCAAAAAGCCATTACCGAAAGATACATTTGAGTACCTAAGAAAGAGACTAGGGGTTCAACCCTTGTCTATTGGTCAGTAAGCTAACTAGGAGGTTGCATCAGCCTACACATAATTAGAAGATCATTTATGTTGATGCAAGCACAGAGATGGAATGCAAAGATACATCTATACACAACAAGGTACATATCTACACCGAACACTAGAGTCAATGTATTGTTGATGGATAGGGAAATTCAAGGAGTATATTATAAAAAGGTGAAAGGATATACCTTTGGCATAATAAAAGTTTACTTTGGCATTGTTGTCAAAGGGAGAGAGATTAAAAGAGAGAGATTATCATTATCCAAAGGGAGAGATTACATATAAAATATCCATCAAAGGAAGAAAAGATATCCTAATGGAGAGATGTTAGCTGTAAGGGAGAGAAGTATCATGAAGGAAAAGATGACTTATTTCTATCAAAGGAAAAATAGATGATCAAGGAGAGGAATAGTCAAAGGGAGATACAACATCAGAGAAAGATCAGAAGCTGCTACATCTATCCAGTGAAGGGATTGAGGATTGAAGAAATGACACTCTACAAGAAACAAATCTAAGCTATATGAGCTTACCGAGAGCCAGACAGTTGTATTGGTTATAGAACAATAAATTTGGTAGTTAGATGAACTATAACTTGATATATTTCATAATATTGTATTAGAAATAATATAGTGTGATAATGTACTATATTTCCATCAATACAAAAGGGAGAGATTGATGAACCATAACTGATTGAATGTTTTAAGATGTTAAGTTGATCACCGAAATGCAGAAAGATAATGCAAGACATTAAATTAGTTAATGGATTATATTGTCATTGATGTCAACTTGATATAATCTGATTAGTTATATACAAAGTGTCAAAGAATTCAAAGAACCAGAAAGATAAAGGTTATGCTTTTAGTAATGCATAATAGATCAGTATTCAGAAAGTGACAACAAACACCGATGGGTAGTGCACCCCGACGGATAGAGAAACCCAAGAGTAAATTCATAGTGATGCTCGAGCAAGAAACCTGACAAGCATTACCAACTAGAAAAATCACAAGCATTACCGATGAGATGAACTTCATAGTGATGTCCAATAGACAGACAACCCTGACAGAGATGCTCAGGGAGAACTGAAATGTTTACCGAAGCTAACAAAGAGTTAAAACACTGAAAAAAGAACTAAAGTTCAGAAATAAAAAACACTTAGCTAGAAAGAGCTAAAGATAGATTTAATTGGTTGTTAACATTGTTTTCATTGACAAGTTAAAGTCAGAGATAAGAGAAAGATTTAAATTTGTTTTATTTCAGCTGTCAAGGAGAAATCTACAGGATAAAACTGAAGTAAAGCTTTAAAGCAAGATTGGATAGAATTGTGGATCACGCCAAGAACAAGAAATTCAAGAGCTTAGAAATAGTGATATCATGTCTATAAAGAGACAATATAATTAATTATGAATAAGGGGAGTGAATATACAAAGAAGATGTTGAAGAGAAAGTGATGAAGAACAACCTCATACAGTCTTGATCAATCAAGATGAAGAACAGAGCTATATTTCTATGGATACTGACCAACAGAGAAGCATAGCATAACCGAGAAGAAAGAAGTGGAGAAAAGGTATTGAAAATATATATTGATTAGAAAGGTATTATGAGCTTATAATAGATTTGAAAATATGTAAGTCTATAGTTGTATATGTGAACAAATCATTTACTATTTCAATTTAACCACTAGATCAAAAATTCTCTTAATCGAGAAGGAATTAACAATCCTTTCTATATTGAGATACGTCTCAAGGAGTATCAAAAATTTTGATCATGAAGATAGCATGAGATGCTAGATACCAATTGACAAACTACATTGGGTTTGGTCATAGAAGGTAGCATAGAGATGACATATATCAAGTGACAAACTATTCTATTTAAATCCTCTAACAAGGTCACACCTAACGGTGTGTTTGTAACCTTTAATAGGGTTGTCTTTTCACTGAGATCACTTCAAAAGAGTGAAAAATTTGAGTTACTAGTCCAAAGTGGTTTTTCCCTTAACACGGTTTCCACATTAAAAATCCACATGTCAATGTGTTTATGAGTCATTACTTTAGTGTTTTGCATTACACATAACAGTACAATAAGAAATTGGATGATTGATTAGATCTACCTTACTAAAATGTACAATATAAAAATGGATGATTTGTTGATTTATCTTGAAATGTAAGGTGTTGATGTGTAAATTATCCTTTAAGTTGCCTAGAATGTATTGAATTCCTTAACCCTAATTGAATTGTATTGATTAAGTATTGCAATTGTGATTAAGGAGAAGATAAGATGTTCATTTTTATCCTCAAATGCACAAATGGGAGATCCAAGTTGATCAACCCCAAGGAAGGGCTAATGCACAAATGAATCAACTATTTGGAAAGGAGAATAAAAAAGGAGATATCTTAAATTCTATTAATTATAAGTATAGAAATGATATATGATAGTAATTGAAGAAATAGAAGAAATGTACTAACCTTGAAATATTATAGATCAAAGAATGCTGCTTTCTGAGGTTTGTAGATTGTTTCTGGAAAAATTGACAGTTGATCCCAAACCAGAACATAGAGACGAACAAAATCCAGAAATATTTTTCCATTTTGATGTCATCTTATGAAAAAGTTTTACCTTGACCCACAAATGTCAACCCTGACCCAATAATGTCGACCCTGACCTGCACAGATCTGAAAGTGACTCTGTCCACGCCGTCTAAAAGAAAGTTGAAAAGGGTATCCAGATCTGGTCTCAAATCAACTGTTCTACACCTGTACCTACAAGAAAAAAGAGATTATTTGTTGTGGGGGAGGGGTTTTCCTTGGTCAAACCCCATTTTTGGAATTAACCTCAAATATATGTAATTGAAATTGCAGGAATGGACAAAGCAAATGCATAAATTCACCTTGCTTGAAAAGATCCTTGTGGCAGATTTGAATCCATGAATCCACAAGTACACCTAAAAATGTGGAATTTAGAAAGGAAGGATGTCTTCAATCTCTTTCTTATAGATCTCCAACACCAAGTCTTGAATGGGTTCTTGAATTTGGAATAGGCTTGGAAGAAGGTGGATGGAGAGATCACAAAAAGGGCACTATGTAGCTTGAATCCTTCAATGGCTTCCAATGGATCTCCTTCATGAAATGGATACTTGGATGAATGAATGATTTCTTGAAATCTTACTTGATTTCTTGTTTGATTATGTTTCTCAATTTCTCAAGGATGCATAGGCTTCAATAGAGAACTTAGTATCACTTCTTGATGCTTAGAGAAAATGAGAGAAAGCTTCCCTTTTATATAGAATTAAGGCACAATATTCTAAGGAGGCCTACATAGGAGGATTAAATTCCCATTAAAGCCTTTACCCCTAGGAGAGGACCTATATTAAATATAATTTAGGAATCAACGCTTCGAAACCCGAAACAGCCGACCTAGAAGTGGGAAAAACTTTTTGCAAAGGCCGACCTCTAAAATTTGTGAAACCCCAAGATCTAAACCTTGGGTCAAGGTTGAGGTCAACCCTAACCTAGGTCAGGGTCAAGGTTGAACCTAACCTACAACATAGACCTAAAAGGTCGACCCTGACCCTGAAGCCTAGAATCACCAATCTGCAGTCCAGAATGCAGAAATCAGGCTAAACAGGAGTGGAAAGAGGGACAGAATAGGGGGGAAGCCATGTCAAGATCAGTAACCCATTCAAGGCACTTTCCATGACCCCAAACCACTTACTCAAAAGGCTAAACACATCTACAATGGAAGTGCTTCCATTTTTTGACTATACATTTAGACCCCACTTTAGCAAGAGTATGAGTTCAACACAAACTCTTGGTAAAGGAGAATATATAGAAAAGACAATCTTATTGAATCCAAAAGGGATAAAGAAACCCTCAAGCCCCCAAGGGACTTAAGTCTTTATCAACCCTAAGATCATGATAAGAGAGACATCACTTATTTAAGGAAAGAGAGAAGGGGTGTGATTATCTCGCCCAATGAGAACTTATGTCTTATTGTGAACCACACAAAAAGTGTAACTGGAAAGATGGAATTGAACTGCCTAGTGAATGTGGCTACTCACTAGTCAACCCATCAGGGAGATCCATTCTTAAAGGGATCAAATCATTGTAAATTGAAAACTGGCAGGATCAAGTGATCTGTATAAATTTAAATCGGAGGGATCAAGAGATCCTTAAAAAAAAGTAAAAATGTGACCATGCTTTAAGGATTAGCTTCCTTTAATCCATAAAGGGAAAAGTTTTGAATCTTTGAAAACTATTTTGAATGTGCGTGTGTGCAAAAAGTTAGTAGAGTGTATGCCCCCATGTTAAATTCATTTCTAACACTTTAACAGGAGCAATGGTTTTAACAGAAACATAAGTAACTCTACGGATTACGTTTCCATTGCGAGATGCCCCCAAAGGAAGACAAATCAAGAGAAATAAAACATAAACATACATGAGAACACAAGAGGGATCTACCTAATGTGGGGTCAGTATGATCATAAGATAACATGTACATAGAAAATATAATATTATTGCAAATGAATTGACATCATTCCCCAAATAAAGCAGAACTACAATCACAAAAGGAGGAAAGAAACTTAAGAATTACGAAGAGGAATCTTTTAGGACCACAACCTGGAGACCAAAAATAATTAGTGCTACCATGTCGCAGATCCAAGATGATTGTACAAGGAACATAGTTACAAACAATAGCACATGTACAACATAACATGAAACAATATATAGAAGAATGTAGATACATATAGAGGAATTGAACAATAATTGTGATTCTATTATCGTCTTGCACCAACAAAGTAACAAGGGTCATATAAAAGAATCTAACAAAAATTTAGCAAAGTACATTACGGGGGAAGCACATTACAACATACAAACACACAAAGGGCTACCATAAAGGATGAACCAATCAAGCATGTTGTCAACCCTCCCCATCTTGGTTTATGTTATTTAGAGTAG
>MU226944.1:1292238-1304488 GCA_018584345.1 Thuja plicata
ATAGAATCTTGATTATGGTTTTCTTGGATAAGCCAATTTCCCATTTTATCAAGTTCGGTTGAAAGGTTTTGCACTTGTTCAGGAGGAACCCTTAAAGCGTCATCTTCATCATGAGATGAGTGAGAAGAGTTATGATCCATGGAAGGATTGGAATCATGAGTTACTAAATTATCATCCAGGATCCTAAGGAAAGGAGAGGAAGACTCGGGATCAAAGGAGCCCATAAGTCTATGGCTTCTTCTAACCGGGATACTATAAGTAGGACTAGATGTGGTAAAGCTCATACACTAATACAATGCAAATGAACTAACACAAAATTTTGATCTATTGAATTGAAATGCAATTTGAAAGAGAATGCAAGATCTATCATAAACAATGTAAATCTAACACCAAAAAGAAAGATTTGTCTATCGCGGGTTCACCAAAATGTAAAGTAAGAAATTGGATGATTGATTAGATCTACCTTACTAAAATGTACAATATAAAAATGTATGATTTGTTGATTTATCTTGAAATGTAAGGTGTTGATGTGTAAATTATCCTTTAAGTTTCCTAGAATGTATTGAATTGTATTGATTAAGTATTGCAATTGTGATTAAGGAGAAGATAAGATGTTCCTTTTTATCCTAAAATGCACAAATGGGAGATCCAAGTTGATCAACCCCAAGGAAGGGCTAATGCAAAAATGAATCAACTATTTGGAAAGGAGAATAACAAAGGAGATATCTTAAATTCTATTAATTATAAGTATAGAAATGATATATGATAGTAATTGAAGAAATAGAAGAAATGCACTAACCTTGAAATATTGCAGATCAAAGAATACTATTTTCTGAGGTCCGTAGACTGTTTTTAGAAAAACTGACAGTTGATCCCAAACCGGAATGCAGAGACGAACAAAAACCATAAATATTTTTCCATTCCAATGTCGTCTTATGAAAAAGGTCAACCTTGACCCACAATTGTCAACCCTGACCCAATAATGTCGACCCTGACTTGCACAGATCTGAAAGTGACTCTATCCACTCCGCCCAAAAGAAAGCCAAAAAGGGTATCTAGATCTGGTATCAAATCAACTATTTTGCACTTGTACCTACAAGAAAAAGGAGATTTTTTGTTATGGGGTAGGGGTTTTCCTTGGTCAAACCCCACTTTTGGAATTAACCTCAAATATATGTAATTGAAATTGCAGGAATGGACAAAGTAAATGCATAAATTCACCTTGCTTGAAAAGATCCTTGTGGTAGATTCAAATCCTTGAATCCACAAGTATACCTCAAAATGTGGAATGTAGAAAGGAAGGATTTCTTCAATCTCTTGCTTATAGATATCCAACACCAAGTCTTGAATGGGTTCTTGAATTTGGAATGGGCTTGGAAGAAGGTGGATGGAGAGATCACCAAAAGGGCACTATGTAGCTTGAATCCTTCAATGACCTCCACTGGATCTCCTTCATGAAATGGATACTTGGATGAATGAATGCTTGCTTGAAATCTTTCTTGATTTCTTGCTTGATGATGTTTCTCAATTTCTCAAGGATGCATAGGCTTTAATAGAGAACTTAGTATCACTTCTTGATGCTTAGAGAAAATGAGAGAGAAAGCTTCCCTTTTATATGGAATTAGGACACAATCTTCTAAGGAGGCCTACATAGGAGGATTAAATTCCCATTAAAGCCTTTACCCATAGGAGAGAACCTATATTAAATATAATTTAGGAATCAACGCTTCGAAGCCCAAAACAGCCGACCCGGAAGCGGGAAAAACTTATTGCAAAGGCCGACCTCCAAAATCTGTGAAACCCCAAGATCTGAACCCTGGGTCAAGGTCGAGGTTGACCCTAAGATAGGTCAAGGTCGAGGTTGACATAGACCTAAAAGGTCAACCCTGACCCTGAAGCCCAAAATCACCAATCTGCAATCTAGAATGTAGAAATCAAGCTCAATAGGAGTGGAAAGAGGGACAAAATAGGGGGGAAGCCATGTCAAGATCAGGAACCCATTCAAGGTGCTTTCCATGACCCCAAACCACTTACTTGGAAGGCTAAACATGTCTACAATGGAAGTGCTTCCATTTTTCGACTATACAATAACTAAATCTAGATTGATCGGTATACACTAAGCAATTTACTGTGTTTCGGTAAATAAAAGACTGCTAATCGGTAAACAATAAGAATAAGGTTTAACAGTGAACTCCGAGAAGTAGTTATTTGTTAAGATTGTTTAAAGACATTCATCTTGTAGGAATGAAGATAACTAGAGGCTTAATATTGTGGTTCTAAGTTTTTGGGTTGATTTATTAGAATATTTCTTAGGCCACTGATTCACACCCCCCCCCCCTCTCAGTTATTCTAATAGAAGGAACTAATGAAGAGAAGAAGGTAAAGTATTTATGTACTAAGTTAAAAGTGCATGCATCCCTATAGTGGCAACATTTGCAGACTGATCGATAGAGAAGGGGTAAAGACAAGATAAGATCTTGGGATTGGATGGTGAATAAGTTCAAGGCTATGTTTTTGACTAAGAACTACCAAGTATGTTTTTTTAGAAATTTGCAAAACTTGAAGAAAAGAGACCTATGTTTAAAAATTTATATTTAAGAGTTCTACAATTTGAACATTATATCGGGTCATATAGATGATGTGGCTGAGCAAGTTGCTTGGTATCTTAATTGTTTGAGGGTGTCCATACAAAATGAAATCAGTCTATTGTAGATTAGGAGTGTGGAAAAGGCTTGTAAGTGGTCCTTGAAGGATGAAGAGAAGTTCAATAGAAGGAATGAACAAAGAAAAAGAGGCAGAGGTTGAAGATTCCAAAGAGGTAGAGGTGGACCTTCTGTAGATCAGGGAAAAAGTGAGTTAAAAGTTAAGGAAAATGATCGTTATAGGAGGAATGATGGAAGTTCCTACCATAAGGAAGGAAAAGGTAGTGGTGAAAGAAGGAACTTTAGTGTCACTTGTTTCAAATGTAGTCAAGAAGAACATAGAGCCTTTGAATGCAAGTAAAATAACTCTGAGAAGAAGGAGGAAGGCAATAGGAGAAAAAAAAATTCTAATGAATAGTCCACTGGTTCAATGAACAACAATCAAGAATAGGAAGGTACAACCTTGATGACTAGGAGGATCCTATACCATAGAGAAAAAGAGGAGTCTATGTAGAGGAATAATGTTTTCTAAACTAGATGTAAGGTACAAAACAAGGTATGTAATGTTTTCATAGACAGTGATTGTTATGATAATATTTCTTTAGAATATTTGGTTGACAAATTCAAGTTTAAGAGGATGGAACATCCTAAACCTTATCAAATCGCATGTATACAAGATGAACACAAGGTACTAGTTAGTGAACAATGCTTAGTTAAATTCAAGATTGACAAGTATTATGATGAGGTTTGTGTGATATTATGTCTATGGATGTGTGTCATATCTTGTTGGGTAGACCATGGAAGTATGATAGGAAATCTATGCATGATGGTAGAAATAATGTTTACACTATTTTTGCTAATGGGATGAAACAATTGTTTTTACCTTTAGAGGAACCTCTTAAGAGTGAAGTATGTGCTAGTGCAAGAATTTCTCAAGTGGATGGAAGGAATTTTTTGGATGGCATGAAGAATAATGATGTGTGTTTTTCATTAGTACCTATTTATTCTAAGAAGAATGTCTTGGTAGAAGAACATCCTAAAGAAATCACTAGATTGTTGAATGGGTATGATAACAACATATCTAATAATGTACATGATGGATTACCACCGGTAAGAAGTATTTGTCATTTCATGGATTTGATACCAAGGGCTAGTCTACCTAATAAAGAAACATAAAGGATGACAAAAATAGAGAATGAAGAAATCAATAGGAAAGTGCAATATTTTTTGTAGAGAGGATTAATCATAGAAAATTTGAGTCCATGTGCAGTGCTTGTAGTGTTAGCACCTAAGAAATGTGGGCAATGGAGGATGTGTACTGCTTCAAGAGCTATCAATGAGATTATAATTAAGTATTGGTTTCCTTTTCCACGGATGGATGATTTGATGGATTATTTGAGTGGAGCTAATTATTTCACCAAGATAGACTTGAAGAGTGTATATCATCGTATTAGAATCAAAGATGGTGATGAGTGGAAGACTTAATTTAAGACAAATGAAGGATTGTATGAGTAGTTGGTAATGCATTTTGGAATGTTTAATGCACCTAGTAATTTTATGAGGCTAATGAATGAAGTCCTGAAGAGATTCTTGGGTAAGTTTTTCATTGTGTATTTGGATAATATCTTGATTTTTAAGTAAGAGAGAAAAACAAAATTTGGTGCATGTTAAACAAGTATTGCAAAGGTTAAGGGAAGAGAAGTTCTTGGTAAACATCATGAAGTGTACTTTCATGAAGGAGGAATTAGTATACTTGGGATTTGTAATATTTGCTGAAGGATTGCAGATGGATCCTGAGAAAGTGAAATCCATTGTTGAGTGGCCTACACCATGGAATGTTGGAGAGGTAAGATCATTTCATGGGTTAGCAAGTTTCTATCAAAAGGTCATAAGGAACTTTAGTTCATTCTATGGATCGATGACTAAAACTATGAGATGAGATAGAAAGGAGTTAAAATGGACACATGGAGCACAAAGGATTTTTTCATTGTTGAAGCAGAAGGTGACAAAACAATCGGTGCTAGCTTTACCTGATTTCAATAAGGCATTTCAAGTAGACTGTGATGCTAGGGGAATTGTAATTGGAGTAACCTTGACTCAAGAAAGAAGACATGTTTCATATTTCAATGAGAAGTTGAATGATGCTAAGAGAAGGTGTTTAGTTTATGATCATGAGTTATATGCTATAATTCAAGATTTGAATAAGTGGAGACATTATTTGTTACCTAGGGAGTTTGTACTGTTTACTAATCATCAAGCATTGAAGTATTTGATTAGCCAAGGTAAGTTGAATCAAAGACATGAGATGGGTTGAGTTTATGTAGAATTATACATTTGTGTTGAAACATAAGAGTGGTGTGTCAAATAAAGTTGCTGATTCTTTGAGTAGGAGAAGGACTTTGTTGACTAAGATGAAAATTGCAGTATTGGGATTTGAGGAATTGAAGGTATTGTATGAGGAAGATCTAGATTTTAGTGAACCTTGGAAGGATTGTAAGGAGCCTATTATTGCAGATAAAAGTAAGTGGTTGGATTATTTCATTCAGGATGAAATTTTATTCATAGGTAGTCAATTATTTATACCTAGGAGTTCCATGAGAGATAATCTAATTAAGGAGAAACATAGAGAAGGTTTAGCAGGAAATTTTGGCATTGATAAGATATTAGCTTTGGTAAGTGAGAATTACTTTTGGCCACAAGTTCAAAAGGATGTAAGGAATTTTATACAGATTTGTAAAGTATGTCAAGTTGCAAATGTTAGTAGTCAAAATGTGGGGTTGTAGATGCCTTTGATAGTACTGGTCAGACCTTGGGAGGAGATTAGTATGGATTTTGTACTTGGTCTTCCTAGAACACCGATAGGCGATAATTAAATATTTGTGGTTGTAGATAGATTTTCTAAGATGATACATTTTATTCCTTGTAAGAAGACTACAGATGGAGTACATGTAGATGATTTATTTTTCAAGGAGGTGAGATTACATTGATTACCTAAGAGCATGTTTCAGACATGGATAGTAGGTTTGTCGATTATTTTTGGAGGACACTTTGGAAGAAGATGAAAGCTGATTTGAAGTTTAGTTCTACTTTTCATCCACAAAATCGTGGACAAATAGAGGTTGTGAACATAAGTTTAGGGAACTTGTTGAGGTGTTTAGTCGGAGAAAAGCCTATAAATTGGGATTTAGTTTTTCCACAAGAAGAGTTTTATTATAACAATTCAATAAATAGGAGTACATGGAAGACACTATTTGAATTTATTACTAGGTTTAATCTTAAGGGAGTAAAATAATTAAGGGATATCAGTCATGATGTTAAGAAGAGTGTTGAAGGAGAGGAATTTGCTAAGGTTATGAGATCATTGCATGAAGGAGTGAGATGTCTTTTGGAGGAAATAAATCAAGTTTATAAGAGAAGAGAAAACATGAAGAAAAGACATAAGGAATTTCAAGTAGGAGATGAAGTTATGGTATACTTGAAGAAGGGAAGATTTCCTATTGGTACTTATAACAAGTTGAGGATGAAGAATTTTGGTCCTTAAAAGATCTTTGGGAAATTTGATTTAGGGAATGCATATGAAGTGGAATTACTAGAGGACATAGATGTATCACTAGTATTCAATGTAGTATATGTATACGAGTATCATGAATTATATTGCAATACTAGTGAGGAATCAAATGTTGGGAAGCAGTACCCTAAGAAGTAGATGGATCAGATAGAGAAGATTTTGGATAGCAGATTTGGTCAAAGTACAAGAGGTAAGAAGTATATGAAACATGTTGTCAAGTGGAAGGACATACCAGTGGAGGGTTCTTCATGGATTTCTCAAGATGAGGTTAACCACAATGGTGTTCCTTTGGCCCCAAAAAAGTGAGAGGCTCACTTTTCAAGTACCTCAGGTGTGTGATGTAGGAGCATCTTGGGATCTTAGCAATCTTGCATCAAACAAAAATAGTTGTCTTCACGGTTGATTAGTCTATTGTTTCTATTAGCGGTCGATCTGTGGTTCTTATTTTGTGTTGCAATCACTATAGCGTGTTTGTGGCTTCGTGATGGACCTTATCTTATGATCGCACATCATTTGGATTCATCGGGCATGAGCTTTTGCAGATTCTTTGCTTGACTTTCCCGTTCTTCTTTTTCCCAATCAATCATTGGGTTTTCTGATCATTTTTTGATCTTCTGATGGGAATTGTCATACGTGATTATGTCATCTCATTTTTATGTTTGACGTTGAATTTATTGTCTGATCGCATCTCTTATTTCTATTATTGGAGATTGTTCCATATGATTTGGGTTTCGATCTATTTGTTGTAATAAGTTTTCTCAATTATTGGGAAATGTGATATTTTCTAGGCTGACCTGGTGTTGCGAATTCTTTATAAGCTTATCGACTTGTTCCTAAGGGGAAGGTGATTTTCATAAGATTATTTAACATTAGTTTTGCTAAGGGTTTTCTGATCATAATCAGGCATGTGTGTTTGACATGTGAGACTACATGTTTCAAATTTGTTGTAATTGATTTTCTGATAATAAAAGAAGGTTGATCTCTCATTTATTTCCATCTTGGCTTGTTGTTTCCATTGTGTTTTATTGGCTGAAAGGATTAGACTAATCTCCTTGAGGTTTCTCCATCCTTGACTGCATCAGAATATTCTTTCTTAGCAAGTTTGTAAAAGTATTTATCAATTCCATTAGTCATTTATCATAAATTTAGATACTTTGGAAAAAAAAAAGTATTTACATAAAGGTATGTAGATCATAGGTTCATTCTAAAATCAAAGTTAATATTTGTGCATCTAAGTTTACATTTTGTGAATAGAAGTCATTTTGTAGGTCAAAATTAATTCAAAATTACATAGAGTTCCCATTTTATTTTACTCAAGTCATCTTATTTTGTGTTCTTAGAAAGTCAACTTTATATTTTAGGTATAAATCTTTAGCCACGATATTCATCTCCAACTCTAAGGTCTACATTTATTATTAATCTTGCATTCTATTTTAAATCTGGTTAGACATATATTTTCAATTTTAACTTGATAGTTCTAAAGCAGTTTCTTATTATTGTTTGACTAACTAGTATAAATGTACCAAATACTTCTACCTTAAAAATGATCATCAGAGATATTAATCAAACTTTTTTTATTTACTTAGACTAATTTTATTACCTTTAAATAATTTAAGAATTATTTTGTTTTTATCAAGAGTTATTTTATATCTATAATTTAATAAAAAAATATTAACTATGTTTTGGTATTTATGTACATAGTCACAATATAACCCTCCATAACTTAAAAATGACTCTTGATAGAATTAGTTTTACTATAAAAAAAATTCCACGATAAAAATATAAATATTTTTTAAAAATAACGGTACTTTATAACTAAATAAATTAAACTTCTCAAATGAAATTCTCATTTTCATGCAATTCATCTATTCTCGCTAGATGTTATTTATAAAAATCTCATGTTATTTACATTCAACCCATTTTGACTTCTTTATAATAATAATAATAATAATAATAATAATAATAATAATAATAATAATAATAATAATAATCTCATTTTACACGAGACATGAGGTAGACATGTTTTTAAAATATATTAATCTTTATGTCAAGCTTTAAGAGACCAAAGAGCACGAAGGGACATAAAATCATTTCCTTCAATTTATCATGAAAATCTTCAATTACACGAGTATATGTTTTATCTAATAGATAAGAAACTATAATTTCAAGTAGGTGGAAAGTAAATAAAAGGTCGAGAGACAATAGTTACACTTACTCGAAATAATTACAATAATATTTTAATTCAAAAATAAACTTTATGATTAATATTAAAATGATTTCAAAATGAATACAACTTCTTAAATTTTTATTTTGAACAAGTCTAACCCTTCACAAATTTGAAGAAATGTTTACTTAATCTAAAAGCCAAGGAGCTCCCATTTATTATTTGTAATAATGAATAGAATTTTTACCTTGATAAAAGCATAATGAGTTAGGTATTGTGGGAAAATGATAATGAGATTATAAGGATTCCATAAAATGGAGGGGGAGAATAAAAAGACTATTTAGATTTGCAATTGATTTCGACGTATCATACAATTTAAGTGCTGCATAATTATTATGGCTAAATGTTTAAATGTCCTTTTGTGTTTGGTTAGTACAAACGAGGGGGATTATAATTATTCCTTATTATATTGTCTTTGTCTCCTCTTGAAAATATTTTACTATTATTAAAATGCACTTCTTTACGTATGTTCAATAGTTGAAATAGATTGTCATCCTTTGAGTAATTGTCTTTCTCATGAGTACCTTTAGAAGCAAAAGTGTGTTAAAATTTTATATACAAGGCCTTAATGGTAGAAAGGTATAAGAAAATCGAAAGTCTCTCAACTTTTTGTTAAGTTTTATATAAACTTATTAAGAAAGATAGGTTAGTTATTATATTTGTTTTGGAGACTTAATATTAAAAGTATTACATGAAAGTTTATTTATATATAATTATTGGAATGTTTATATTAATATTAAAATAAATGTATAATTTATAGTAGTATTTTTAATCTTATTTGATAATTAATTTTTTAAATAGTTTCTATTGCAATTTTTTTTTTTTTTTTTTTTTTGTAAAAGTTGTAAATATATCATGAAATTGTATTTTATTAAAAAAATATTTAATTTTATAATTATGGTTCAATAAGTACCGGTAGGAAAGTAGGAAAGAACCAGGCAAAGAAAAACTATGGTCTTGCTCCAAAACATAAAAAAGCAGGTCACATGGACCACCGAAGGATTTAAGTTGAAACCAATCCAATTATTGACCCACAATATTACAAAAGCTATATCCCCTCGCCCATATCCCAAATAGAAGACCAGAAACCAACAGGCCCTATGGGCATTACAAAGAAATTGTCCCAACACATGATAATCCCAAACTATCGGAGTCCTTCCACAAACTATCAAGGTAGTTCTACACAGACAGAAGCAGAGAAGATGCACCCATATCATCACATCTGGACACAAACCAACTCTGCATATGGCAAAGATCATCGTTAGTAGCATTGATATAACATGAAGGAAAATTAAAATTACGAGTATGTGGATTGAACTCACAACAATAGTGATTACCATTGCAGTTGTAGAGATAATTAAAACATAATCGAACGCATCTAATGAGGAGGTCCAAATGCTAAGAAGGACCGCATAGATCTCCCAATAACAACAGGTTGACTTGAATCTAAAAACCTCTTTTAGCATCATGAAATGTGGAGACATCCCATGTATTTCTTACTGTAAAATCAAGAATGTACATATATAGTTGAAAGTATAAACATACCATTTTCAATTAATAGGCATTGTTTGTTGTATTTCCAGTTTTGAAGCTTGCTAGTAAAATTTTTGAGTTCTATTAGGAATAAAAGTCCACAAGATAACTGAGAGGGGGGTGGGGGGGGTTAATCAGTTATGATATAGATTATTAAACTTTAAACTTTATAAACCAAATCTGCAAATGTAAATGATAACACAGTAAATGCCAACGCCATAACACAATACTTGTTGTCGAGGAAACCCTATTAAAGGTAAAACCCCGGTGGGAATTAAAACCCACAAATAATGTACTGAGAGTATAGTATCCCTGTTAAAAGATTTAGTCCTGTTAGGAGCTTGTTACAACATTACAATGTTGGAAAGATTGCTACAATGTAGACAATTATTATTTTATCATTGATGTCAAACCTTAACTGGTGAGACTATTGTTGTATGTTTGAGTACCTTATCCATCGATTGATGAAGATTTGAAAAGAATGGGATAAAAAGAAGACCAAGGAAATGGTTGAGTTATGAGTATACACCAGGGTACATGATCATTTGGTACTTTGGCAAAGTGATACGTTGTTTATCTATCACTGACAGTTCACTGGAAGGTCAATGCCGAGCAAAGCAAAGTCGATGCCGAGCAAAGCGAAAGTCAATGCCGAGCAAAGCAAAGATGATGCTAAGTGCCAGTGAAATGCTGAGGGAGATAGAGAAAGCCGAGCAACAGTATTTTGATTATTGATGAGATTTGAGATCTATGGCCGACATAGTTAATTTTATTAAGATATGCATTATTAATTAAGATTGGTCCACATTCATTTAATGTACAGGAAATCATTATTAGTGCATGGATTCAATGGTTAATTAATGACTGTATTAGAGAAGTAAATTAAATGTAAAGATGGAAAGATCCGTTGGATTTGACCTAACCCAAGATCTACGATCTTGATTAAGTGACAAAATATTTATCTGACCTAGATGAAGAGGTATAATATAACCTATTGTGGTTACTGTTATGGTATCCAAGTGTAAGGAGAAGTTGAATGAAAAGTGTTGCATGGTTAATTGACTGATTGGCAAGACCTAGCAGAGAAGCAGAGAGAGATTACTTGATAGATTTCCAAGAAGATCTGAAGTTTGAGATGAAAATGGAGGCCACTCAGTGAATTAGCATTAGAGGTGAAACTAGATCTGGATTTACAAAGTAAGTTGTATGTATCAGATCACACCTACTGATTACTTTCTAACCATTGTATCAGTTCAAATCCTTTAATCAGGTTGACCTAACAGTCATTGTATAAATCCTTTGAACAAGGTGAAATTTAGATTGGAATGTTCTAAGTACTCTAACAAGGCCACTCCTAACAGGGTGATTAAATCCTTTAACCAGGTCACATTTGAGAGTGTGTTTTGTAACCTTTAACAGGGTTGGCTCCTGATAGGGCATCACTTCAGAAGAGTAAAATTTTGGTAGCATGTTATTGGTGGTTTTTCCCATATTGGGTTTCCACATTAAATCATGGTGTCAAAATGTGTGAATGTTATTGTTGTGTTTTACTGTTAAGTTTCTGCAAGCTTATTTCATTAGTACAGTAAACTACACACTTTTGTTGTTTGTTACTGCCGAGAAGATCTGAGTTGTTAAAGTTGATTTAAAGTTTTATATGGGCACATCTGGACTTGAGGATAACTGATTCACCCCCCCCTCTAAGTTATTCTAAATTCATCCTAACAATTTGTATCAGAGCTATGTTCTCTTGAAAAGTTTGAAGGTACTTGGAGATAAAGATCAAGATGTATAAAAGGGATGGACCGAAGTGATGACATTATTTTTCCATTAGTATACTCAGAGGAAAAACATAGTCAGAAAGCATTATCGGCAAACAGAAGGCATCACCGGTGAACCATAAGCAGTACCGGTGAAATGCAAGCATACCCGACAGCACAAAGACTTTTTGAGAAAAATGCTAAGTATAAATGTGACAAGCTTCACCGGCAAACACAAGCATTACCAGCGAACACAAGCATTACCAGCGAACACAAGCATTACCAGCAAACACAAGCATTACCAGAAACACAGTTTCTAGAATCAACCCGACAGGAACAGACAAGCATACCCGACGACATGTTCAGAGAAAGGAACACCGACAATCAAGAAAACCAACCATCAGAACCGACAGACAGATCAAGAACCCGCAAATTGTGGATCTGAGTTTTACACGTCGATTAAAGCAATGTAAATCTATTTATAGAGTTTTATTTTTGTTTTAAATCAGATTAGATGGTCATG
>MU226944.1:1318773-1337223 GCA_018584345.1 Thuja plicata
TGAGGACATTCAAATGCCCTATGACCTTCTTCTCCATAGTGAAAACATGTTCCATGGAAGCCTCCTCTTCCAGATCCTTGTCCTCTTCCTCTTCCTCTCTGATCTCTATTATTCTGATCTTGGAAATTATTGGAATTGTTTCCTCGCTGATTCTTACTACTACTGGCCTCATCCTTATTTTTTGGATCTTCATTTCAGCCACCATATGATCGTCCACCAGATCTTCCACCATGACCTCTTCCATTTTGTCTGCTCTCAAACTTCTTGTTCAGCTTTTTCTCTACTTTCAGGGCAAACTAGTATGCCTCCTCAATACTGTTCATTCGAACCAGATTCAACTGTTCCTGAATGCTTGGCCTCAACCCATTAAGGTAACAGGAAAATTTCTCCTTATCAGCTTCTGCATGGCCGTTCTGATGAGGATTCAATAGAACTCCTCTGTATACTCCTGAATAGATCTTCCTGCTTGCTTCAAACTTTGCATTTTCTTCAACAAGTCAAGCTCATAATCAACAAGAATGAACTGTCACTTCAACTTATCCACCATCTGATCCCATCTTGTGATTTTATCCTTTCCTCTTCAATTTCACTCCAATTGGATCTCCTGCCACCAGATCTTTGCATGACCCTTCAGTCTGGCCTTTGCAAACTTGACCCGATCAGGATCCTCAATATCTTCATACTCAAAATATTCTTCACATTCGTTGATCTAGTCAATCAACTCCTCTGGGTTAAGATTCCCTAGAAATGTAGGAACCTCAATCTTAGGTCTTTTCCCAATCTTGGAAATGGCTCAAAAAATCCTTTCTTCTTCTGGATTCAAAACTTCAACTTCTTCTTGATCATCATTTCCTTCTTCGGCTTAATCCTCACTTTTGTTTCTAACATTAAGATTAATTCCTCTGTAAATCTCTTCTTGCAATGCTCGCACTTGTCTCTGGAGCTCTCTAACCTCAGGTGTCACAACACCAGTTCTTCTACCACGTTCCCTTCATGGAGGCATTTTTATGATGTGCGCTGAAACCCTAACCACGGTCCTGGTGCAAACTGCCTCACAGTCGACAATCTGTTTACACAAAAACCCTAACCCACAGTCCTGGTGCAAACTACCTCATAGTCGGCGATCTATTTTACACACTCAGGAACTCCTGCTCTGATACCACCTGATGAAGGGTGGTCCCCTTAATACCACAAACACATAACAGAAATAGAGAAGCAACAAAAATTTTCAAGAATAGAAAATGGGCTTCTTATTATCTCCACAAATGTGGAATTACAAAATTTTAGAATTACAATATGCAAAGCCACATGGGCATTCCCCTTACAATATTCTATAGGAAAAAGCCTCGAATTATTACTCAGATCTACCCAGAACCGCCCTAGAAAACACCACGGGCCTTCCTTAAATAGGCAATTTTCCACCGCCCGAGAAGGTTCCATAAATCTAGCCATTAAGGCCGACTACCCTTAGCATTTAATTATTTTTCACTTTTATTACAATAGGGCTAGCTTTAAATGTTTACAAAACATGAGATTAGGTAGCCCAACTTCTAGAAGCCATAACTTTTGAACCGTAGCTCTTATTGGCTATTATAACCACTTTCTCGAAAGGGGAGATCGTGATCTACAGTGCCTAACTCGTAAAGCGCTAGTCAGCCGGGGGTTCGACCTTGATCCGGATCCTCTAAGGTCCTGAAAATTGAGCTCAAAGGTTTTGCACCCTAAAATCTCAATAGTAAATCCTTAATAACTTTGCCAATACAGATGATCTGGAAATGAAATTCAACTGGCATTCTTATATGACTAAGATGAACTTTCACCTGGAAAATTAGAACATTCTGAGTTTAAATGACCAACTTACTAAAAATAGTAAGTTTCCATAAATAGCAGCTCTGCACAAGATAGCCCTTATTGACAAGAAAACAGAAATATTTTTGGGTGATGCAAGATTGCCCTTACACCCAGGATGCTCCTGCATCATGTTGCATCTACATTCAAGTCACAGATGGGCATCAACAAATCTAAGAAAGGGAAGAAATGTGTGGACAGTGACAGTGACACCTTAGATGATGATCTAGAAGAGCTTGAGGCACTTATGGCAAGAAGACTAGCTTGAGGAAAAGGAAAATTCAAAGGTAAACTTTCTATTATTTGTTTTTCTTGTAATAAAGTTGGTCATATTACTGCTAGATGTCCTAACAAGAATGAAAAGGATGAAAGCAGAGACATCAAGTACAAAGACAGAAAGGATGATCGAGACTACAAAAAGTACAAGGACTACAAAGACAAAGGTAAGAAATCTTGCTATATAGCTAAAGAAGCTTCTGAAAGTGAATTTGACAAATCTGATGAAAATGATATAGAAGTAGTGTATGTTGGAATGACAGACGATTCTTATGATGATGATAAAATTGCACTAATTTATTATATGAGTAAAGGTGTTCGTTGGACTATTTAGAGTGGTTGTTCACATCACATGACTGGTGATAAGGACAAATTTGAAACCTTAGATCAATGCAAAGGTGGATATGTTAAGTTTGGTAATGATACACCTTTTAGAGTCAAAGGGAAAGGATCAATTCAATTGACAAATAAGATTAGATGTGATGATGTAAACTGGGTTGATGATCTTAAGTAGAACTTGTTGAGTGTTTCACAGATGAACACTTCTAATTACAGAGTTGAATTCCATCACAGGAAAGCAAAGATGTATGATACCAATGGAGAATTAGTTGGAGGTGGTGAGAAAACAAAAGGTAACTTGTTCTATCTAGGTTTAGCTGAAGAGACATGCTTGTTTGCACAATATAATGATGTTTGGTTATGGCATAAGCGGCTATGTCATGTTAACTTTGATAACTTGGTAAGAATAAGTAAATTGAAAAAGGTTAGAGGGCTTCCTAAGTTAAAGAAACTTGAAAATGCAATGTGTAAGCAATGTTAGTTGGGAAAAATGACTAAATCTAGTTTCAAAAGAAAAACTCATACTTCTGAGAATATTTTGGAATTGGTTCATACTGACCTTTGTGGACCTATTGGTGAGAAAAGTTATTGTGGAGACAAATATTTTATTCTATTTGTAGATGACTACTCTAGGATGATGACTGTTATGTTTCTCAAAGAAAAATTTGATGCACTTCAGTTATTTAAGTGGTACTTGGAAAAAGTTGAAAAGGAAACAGGTAAGAGTCTGAAATGTCTAAGATCTGACAGAGGAGGAGAGTTTATTTCTAATGAGTTTAACAGGTTCTGCAATGACCAAGGGATAAAAAGATAGATGTCAGCACCTAGGACACCACCATAGAATGGTATAGCTAAAAGAAGAAATTGATCTATCATTGGTTGTGCCAGAACATTAATGATGGAGAAAAATGTTGCACAAAAATATTGGAGAGAAGTTGTGAGTACAACTGTTTATACCCTGAACAGAGTACAAGTCAAGAAAGGTACAAATTCTACACCTTATGAGCTATTGTATGGATATGCACCTACTGTAAGGTACTTTAAATTCTTTGGGAGAAAATGTTTTATACTTAAGGATAACAGAAATGGTAAACTTGATGCTAAAGGAGAAGAAGGCATATTTCTTGGATATTCTACTAAGAGTAAGGCATGCAATTGTTTGAATTCTAACACTAACAAAATTATGGAAAGTGCAAATGTTAGAATTGATGAATATGAAGAAATAAATGAAGCTAAAAGCATGATTGAGCCTAAAAGTTACAGATCATTCACATATCCTGAAGAGGAGGATTCTAACGAAACTGAAAATGAAGTTGTCCAGCAACAGTCTCCACCTGTCAAGAAATAGAACAACATTGCCAGGCAATAGGAAGTGACTGCCAAGCTATCTGATGGAGATGTCGAGTCACAATTTCACCTTGAATTGAACTTGAATGATCAAAATGAAGCTAAAAAAGAGCCTACTTTCAAAAAATATGTAAGAAGGCACCATAAAGCTGCTCAAATCATAGGAGCAAAGGATTTTGCAATTATGACAAGAGACAAATTAAGAGAAGACACATGTTTTTTATGTGATTTTGAGCCTCAGACAGTAAAAGATGCTTTGGAGAATGAAGACTGGATTCAAGCCATGAATGAAGAGATAGACCAAATTAAAAAGAACAAGACATGGACACTAGTACTGACCCTTGACAACAAAAATGTAATTGGTACAAAATGGATATTCAGAAACAAGCTGAATGAACATGGAGAAGTAACACAGAATAAAGAAAGATTGGTATGCAAAGGTTATGCACAAGAGGAAGGAATTGATTATGGAGAGATATTCTCCCTAGTTGCAAGATTGGAGGGTGTGAGAAATCTACTTGCATATGTAGCCTACCAAGGATTCAAAGTCTATCAAATGGATGTGAAGTCTACATTTCTAAATGGGATATTAGAAGAGGAAGTATATATTAAACAAGCTGATGGATTTGTTGACCCTAGTAAGAGGAACATGGTTTGCAAACTGCACAAGGCATTATATGGAATGAAGAAAGCACCTAGAGCATGGTATGAAAGATTGCACAATTATCTGATGAAGATTGGATTTGCAAGAACAAATGACAACAACAATATGTATTTGAAAATAGAGCAAGGTAAAGGAATTTTAGTGGCTGAAATTTTTGTGGATGACATCATATTCAGTGGACAAGATATGATATGTAAAGCATTTTCAAAGGAGATGCAAACTAAATTTGAAATGTCTATGTTTGGTGAGATAAAAAATTTTGTTGGACTACAAATACATCAAATGATTAATGGTATCTATATTACACAATCAAAGTATAACAAGGAGATACTGAAAACTTTTGGTATGGAAGATTCAAAACCAGTAAGTACACCCATGGCTACTGGACATAAGTTGACAAAGAATGATGATACAAAAGAGGTAAATCAAACACTGTACAGATCAATGATTGGCAATCTGCAATATGTTGTATATTGTAGACCTGATATCGCATTAGCAGTTGGAATTGTTGCTAGATTTTTTGCTAATCCAAAAGAGACACATATAATGGTAGTGAAAATAATTTTGAGATATTTGAAAGGTACAGAAAACTATGGTCTATATTACAAAAGGAATGACAAGTTTGAACTCAGAGTCTATACTGATTCTGACTGGGCTGGTAATGTTGATGATAGAAAAAGCACCACAGGAGGAGCATTTCTTTTAGGGAAAAGATTAGTTTCCTTGACAAGCAAGAAACAAAATTTCACCTCACAATCTACAGCTGAAGCCGAGTATGTGGCAGCATCAGTTAACTATTCAAACATTGTGTGGTTGAAGATACTACTGAAAGGTATGAAAGAGGAGATCATAGAACCAGTTGTCATATATTGTGATAACACAAGTGCCATTAATATTTCTAAAAATCATGTAATGTAGTCTTAGACAAAACATATAGCTATCAAGTATCATTATTTGAGGGAGCTAGTTCAGAAGAAGGAAGTGAGACTGGAATATGTGAATACTAAGGAACAGTTGGCAGACATATTTACAAAAGAATTACCCAAGGATGCTCATGAGTATCTAAGAGGTAAATTGGGGGTAATTCCCCTAGCAGAGGCTAACTAGTGCTGAATGGTACTGTTGCATCAAATGTTTTCATCACAACACTTGACATGTTGATGCACAATAGGTCACATTTTTAGGATGCTGTCTAAAAAATGTGAAGTGGAAAACAAGAACAAAAAAGTAAATCAGTCATACACAAAGATGACAGGAACAACATGATACAAAGATTAGAATAGAAGAATTTGCATGATGAAGATGTCAACATCTTTGGCACTGTTGTCAAAGAGGGAGATTATTGCTAAAATAATATATAAAATAACAGATACAAGGGAGATATTACTGAAAGAGGGAGCTGAATAGTAATAGAAAATATCAGTGTGATTATAGACACAGAGGGAGTTAGAATGAAGATTTTTTCATATCAGGAACACAAATTTTTTTTGGATTGTCTGGTAACTTTGCTTGGAAATTAATGTTTTATAGTTCAGTGTTTCCATCAATGCCAAAGAGGGAGATTGATGGAAAGATTGCTACAATGTAGATAATTGTTATTTTGTCATTGATGTCAAACTGATGCAGGAGCATCTTGGGTCCTTGGAAATCCTACTCAACCAAAATGAAGTTATCTTATGTTTTCTTATTGTTTCTCTATTGCTCAGGGTTCTTTACCGATGGGTCGCAGTGTTTCCCAATGAGCTTTATGTTCAGTAATGTTTTACCAATGAGTTCCAATGATGCTTTACCGATGAGTTCTGGTGTTACCTTCCTGACAGTTTTCTCTGTTGCTCGGGGTGCTTTACCAATGGTTTTCTGATCTTCGATGTTGTTGTCCCGACGTATGCTTTCCTGATCTGGCTGACTTCTACACTTAATTTTTGTAGCTGAATTAATGTGGGGTCTCTCATTGGGATCTATGTGGACCTAAATCTGGGTCTCACCTTTGTATTTGAGCACTAACATGTTTGTTTAACTCTGGTATATATTCTTTTTATGTGTTCTTAGTTAGGGAGGTAGTCTTAGAGCAAGAAGATAGATTTTAAGTGATTGAAGATCTAAGATCTTTGTGTAAGAAGATCATTTGTAATACATTCTGATGTATATGGCCATAACCAGGAAGGCCTTACAGCTTGACATGTATTGAGTTTGATCACTTAATAATATAAAAATATCCGCATTTCTCTTCTCCCACTGTGTTGTGTGTAATTCTACATTGTATCCATAATTTGGAGGGTATTGGGTGCGCCCTAGGCCCTAGTAACCCTCTCTACCTTGCGTCAAGTGGTATCAAAGTGAGTTGACATCCATGGTTCCTTCTTGTAAACTCTAGATATTTGTTGTAGGGTGGCAGGTTGCAATCTAACCTACAATTGTAGAGAGTTTCAAGATGATTTGTGGGAGAGGAAATGTTGATCAAGGTCTGGCTGATATGCTTAGACAGATGGCTACAAGATTGGAAGCTGTTGAGACAACCCAACGCAGAGGAAGACATCTTGATGATATTAGTGATGATGAATTTGAAGAGGTTCAAGGTGAAGCTACACCTACACCTGTGATGGACCAAGAAGAAGAAAGATTCCTAAGAGCCTTGACAAGTTTGAAATCCACACCTTAGTTTGTTCCTCTTGAGTATAGTGGAAAATTGGATTCTGATGAATTGATTGACTGGATAACGGAGATGGAAAAGTATTTTGAATATGAGAATGTAGCAGAGGACAAGAAGGTCAAGATTGCAAGCACAAAGATAAAAGTTCATGCATCCCTATGGTGGGAACATCTACAATTGGATCAGAAGAAGAAAGGAAAATACAAAATCAAGATATAGAATAACATCGTGAACAAATTGAAAGGTAAGTTTCTGCCTTGTGATTATCAGATTAACCTAGTTGAATGAATGCAAAGCTTGAAGCAGAAAGACAAATATGTGAAGGACCATACTGAAGAATTATATAGATTGGACATCAGATCTGGCCATGTTGAAGATGAGGTAGAAAGAATAGCAAGGTATCTAAATAGTTTGAGAAGTTCTATACAAGATGAGATAACTTTGGTCAAGATAGAAGGCATTGAAGAGGCATACTAGTTTTCCCTAAAAGCTAAGGATAAGTTGAACAAGAGATTTGAACAAAGACAAAGAGGTAGAGGTGGAAGATTACCTAGAGGAAGAGGTAGATCTCATGGTGAAAACAATAGATCTAAACTAGACAAGGCAAATGCAGATACAAACCAAGAAAAAGGAAAGACTGAATGGAAAGGTGGAAATTCATACCGAGGAAGGGGGAATTATTCTAGAGGTGGATATAGCAGAAGAGGATTCCAAGTCACTTGTTACAATTGTGGTGAAGGACATAAATCCTTTGAATGTACACATGCAAGCAAGAAAGGTGGTAGCAGTAGCAAAAATTATTTAGTACAAGAGGAAACATCCAATGAACCTAAAAATTTCATGATCCAAAGGATACTATGGAGTGAGAAGGATAAGCAATATCTGATCAGGAAAAGTTTGTTCAAGACCAGATGTAGAGTTGCAGACAAAGTTTGGAAAGTGATTGTTGATAGTAGAAGCTTAGAGAATCTGACATCTGAGGAAATGGTTGTAAATTTATAGTTGGAGAAGATGAAACATCCAAAACCCTGCAAGATCTCATGGATCAAAGATGAGCCTACACTAATGGTAAGTGAACAATTTTTTGTGAATCTGAAAATTGGGAAGTATTATGATAAGGTGTTGTGGGATATTATGCCTATCAATTATTGTCACATTTTGTTGGGTAGACCTTGGAAATATGACAGACATGCTATACATGATGGAAGATTGAATAGATATTCTATTTGGGTTGATGGTAAGAAGAAAATTTTGTTACCTTTGATTGAAGAATCTGTTGATGAGAAATGTACATCTATGAAATTTTGTCTGATGGAAGGTAGACAGTTTGTTAAGGATTTGAAAAGAGATGATATTTGTTATGCTTTGATTCCTAACAAACCAAGTAAGAGTGCATAAGATGCTATACCTACAAAAGTTGAGAAATTGCTGATAGAATACAAGGAGATCATTTCAGATAATGTACCTAATGGTTTTCCACCAATGAGAGATATCAGTCAATGTATGGACCTGATTCCTAGAGCTATTTTTTCAAAAAAGGCACCACATCAGTTGACACCGACCAAAAATGAAGAGATTAACCGATAAGTTCATGAATTGTTGAACAAAGGTCTGATCCGAGAAAGTTTGAGTCCTTGTGCAGTACCAGCTTTCTTGGCACCTAAAAAGAAAGGAGAATGGAGAATGTGAACTGATTCCAGAGCAATTAACAAGATCATAGTGAAGTATCAGTTTCCTATACCAAGGATGGATGACATCATGGATTGTTTGAGTGGATCAAAGTATTTCACCAAAATTGATTTAAAGAGTGGATATCATCAGATCAAAATCAGAGAAGGTGATGAATGGAAGACTGCTTTTAAGACAAAGGAAGGTTTGTATGAGTGGTTGTTTATGCCCTCTGGTTTAACTAATGCACCAAGTACATTTATGAGGTTGATGAATGAATTTTTGAAGAAATTCTTGAATAAGTGTGTGATTGTATATTTGGATGACATTATGATATTCAGTAAGACTAGAGAAGAACACTTGATGCACATAAGACAAGCATTGTAGAGATTGAAAGATGAAACGTTGCTGATAAATCTAAAGAAATGTTCCTTCATGAAAGAAGAGCTTGTGTATTTGGGATTTGTGATTTCAGTTGATGGTTTGAAGATGGATCTAGAGAAGGTTGAAGCTATATTGAATTGGCCTACACTTGAAAATGTCAGTGAGGTAAGATCACTCCATCGATTGGAAAGTTTTTACAGGAAGTTTATTAGAAATTTCAGTTCTATATGTAATGCTATGACTGAGACAATGAGAGGAGACAAAAGAGAATTCAAATGGATGCATGGAGCTGACAAGAGTTTTGAGACATTGAGGTTGAAAGTTGCTAAATTACTAGTGCTAGCCTTACCTGATTTCAATAAGGTATTTCAAGTTGAATGTGATGCAAGTGGAAGTGCAATTGGAGCTATATTGAATCAAGAAGGTAAACCTGTTGCTTTCTTTAGTGAAAATTTTAATGATGCAAAGAGAAAATATTCTATCTATGATCAAGAATTCTATGCTATTGTGCAAGCTATGAAGAAGTGGAGACATTACTTGATGCTGAATGAATTTGTGTTGTATACTAATCATAAGGCTTTACAGTATTTGGGCAGTCAAAACAAGTTGAATTAGAGACATATGAAATGGGTTTAATATTTGTGGAGCTTTACATTTGTGATTAAGCATAAGAGTGGAGTTTCTAACGGAGTTTCTAATGCATTGAGTAGAAGAAGATCTTTGTTGACTGAAATGAGAATTGAAGGTCTTGGTTTTGATGATATGAAACATTTGTATGAAAGTGATCCTGATTTTTTAGAGCCATGGAGAGTGTGTAGAGCACCTAATCCAAATCAATAAAGTATGAATACTATTTCATTCAGGAAGACATGTTGTTCAAAGGTATTCAGTTGCGCATACCAAGAGGATCAATGAGAATCAATTTGATTAAGGAGAAACATAGTAGTGGATTGGCTAGACACTTTGGCATTGATAAAACATTGAGTTTGCTGAAGGAGAGGTATTTTTGGCCTCGATTGTATAAAGATGTTTAGAAATTTGTGAGAAGCTGTGGAGTTTGTCAAATAGCAAAGGGAGTAAGTCAGAATACTGGTTTGTATACACCTATTACTGTTCCTGAGAAACCTTGGAGTAATATCAACATGGATTTTGTTCTTGGACTTCTAGGGACAATAAGAGGTAATGATTCAGTATTTGTTGTTGTGGATAGATTTTCCAAAATGACACATTTCATTCCATGTAAGAAAATATCAGATGCAGTATATATAGCAGATCTTTTCTTTAAGGAAATTGTCAGATTGCATGGATTACCAAGGATTATCATCTCTGACAGAGACAGTAATTTTGTGAGTTATTTTTGGAGAACACTTTGGAAGAAGTTGAATACTGAGTTGAAGTTTAGCTCTACATTTCATCCATGGACTGATGGAAAAATAGAGGTTGTAAACCAAAGTTTGGGTAACCTATTGAGATGTTTAGTTGGTGACACACCAAGCAATTGGGATTTGATGTTGGCACAAGCAGAGTTTGCATACAATAGTTCAGTAAATAGAAGTATTGGAAAGACACCTTTTGAGATTGTTCATGGCACACAACCAAGAGGTATATCAGATTTGAGAGATACTATTGGTGAAGAGAAAAGGAGTGCTGAAGCAGAAGAATTTGCAAAATTTATGAGGACATTGCATGAAGATGTGAAGCAAAAGCTGGAGAAAAGTAATCAGAAATACAAAGATAATGCAAACAGACCAAGGAGACAAAACATTTGAAGTTGGTGATGCAGTAATGATTCATTTGAAGAAAGGCAGATTTCCTATTGGAACATATGGTAAACTGAAGATGAAGAAATTTGGTCCTTGCAAGATACTGAGAAGATTTGATAGTGAAAATGCTTATGAAGTTGAGTTATCAGATGACATGGATATATCACCTATATTCAATATTTTAGACTTGTATGAATATCATGAACTTGATGAAGAAGTGACTGTACCTAATGATTATCCTAAGAAGCAGGCAGAGGAAGTTGAGAAAGTTTTGAAACAAAGAGTTAGTCGAAGTACAAGAGGAAAAGAATACATGGAATATCTGGTGAAATGGAAAAATAGACCGATGGAGGATTCATCTTGGATTTCTTAATCTAAGTTGGATTCATTTCATGTTGGACCTAAAAAATGATTCGGGGAATTATTTCTTGTAACCCCAGGTGTCTGATGTAGGAGCATCTTGGGTCCTTGGAAATCTTGCTCAACCAAAAATAAGTTATCTTATGTTTTCTTATTGTTTCTCTATTGCTTGGAGTTCTTTACCGATGGGTCCCAGTATTTCCCAATGAGCTTTCTATTCAGTAATGCTTTTTGATGAGTTCTAGTGATGCTTTACCGATGAGTTTTGGTGTTACCTTCCTGACAGTTTTCTCTATTGCTCAGGGTGCTTTACCGATAGTTTTCTGATCTTTGATGTTGCTATCCTGACATGTGCTTTCCTAATCTGGCTAACTTCTACACTTAATTTCTATAGATGAATTAATGTGGGGTCTCTCATTGGGATCTGTGTGGACCTAAATATGGGTCTCACCTTTGTATTTGAGCGTCGATGTGTTTGTTGGACTCTGGTATATATTATTTTTATGTGTTCTTAGTTACGGAGAAATTCTTAGAGCAAGAAGACAGATTTTGATGCAATGGAAAGGGTGGTGGACTAATAAGCAAGATAAGAGATGCACATATTTGGACTATCAATGAACTACCCTTCCAAGTACATACTAACTCCAAGAGACTCAATTCACCCAAGGTCACTCTAGATGCAAACCAATGATAGATTTGGTGTATTGGGATGGTATTAGGGTGTATTAAAGTGTTTTTAAGGTTTTAGACCCAAACCAACACTCCTAGCCTTTGATTCTCCTCCAAACTGCCAATAGACCTAATAGCCTTCCTTGTAGTCATGCAACGAGAGTAATTTGCACTTAACTTTGAACTTTACCAAAGGACTGTCAAAATAAATTGCAGATTTTGATACACTTTATCCTCTTATAGAACATACTAAAAGGGTTCTATGGACTCCTTTGGAACATATATGACTGTCCTCACACTATGACCTTAAAAATACATAAAAAGACCCCAGTTTACAAAGAAACTATATGATAAACTTGCTCCCAATGGCTCAACTCTTGGGAAAAAAAATTAAATGACTCAAAACCCCTAAATCCAAGAGGAACTAGACTCAGACCTTCATTAACATCAAAAAACCCCAAATTCACTCCTTTCAAGCCCTTAATACTGAGGCTTCCTCAATGTCTTGTCTCTAATCACTTCCATTCATAACTAGTACTTGATTCAACAATAAAATTCCAATATAAGACAACCCACATCATAAAATATACCCCTTATTTTGATGGATCATTGGCTGCTACACTTGTGCCATCAATTTCACTTGAAACCCTTCTCCAAATCAACCTGTGATCACTTCATTTTTTTAAATCTCTAAAAGAATCAGTATTAGAAGCTATGTTACATGGTTAGTATCCTCCTTCCATGGATTCTAGGCCTTTTAGTCAATGGAAAGGATCAAGGTTTGAAAACTAACTACAAAATGGATGGAAACTTTACAAAATCTAAATCTTTAACTTGCTGGAAATGACAGTACAATCATAGAAAATGACTTTCAAAGCATTGGAATGGAAATAAAAATGATCTTAGGTTTCTTAAAATTCCATCATCAACCAAAAACTTAAAGCAATAAGTATTCAAACCATCCAAAATGCCTAGAACATCAAAGTTTCAGATTTAAACTTGTCTTTTATTGATATTGTTGTTGCAGTCCGTACACTCCAGCCACCATATGTGAACAATAAAGTCTCAATTACAAATAGCCATCCAAATATTAACTTCCCCAACCTATTTCAATCAGTTTGAGGGATTAGTTAAGTGTTTAGATGGTAAAAACCTCATTTCCCTCCTAAATGGCTATTAGCTGTTACTTTTCAAATATTTGAATTTTTAAACTTTAAAAATGTTTCTAAACCTTTGTAATTTGAAAATTAAGAACTCCAAAGGATTTCAATTACCTAGGAGACTTATTCAAAACTAAACTAAACCCCTAGAATCTCCTACACATATTGGGACACTAATGGTCCAAATTACATTCGTTTAATCCTTTCAAGGATATAATTTATTTTTAATATGCAAATGCCATTTTATGGCATCAAACCATTATCGGAGACAATACATTATAGTTAATATGATGTGTATCATTGAGGATCCCCTTGGACCTCAAACTGCTATTAGGTTCCCTCCATTCCTTCATATTCCTCTTGGTTTGGTTCATGGTCTTTATGTGGGACCTTGGTGCTCCTGCACCATGCTCCCCACCATCAATGAAAATCTTGTCCCAAGACTTGTGTGGCCTAAAGGACCTCTATAATTTAGGGGTGAATTAATCCCCCAAAGTGATCTTCCTTCTTACACCTTTCCAACCTGCATTCACACACAATTTGTCAAAAGAAACACATGGTTTTGCTGCCTACGCTTGGGAAGGACAGTAAGAGGGTTGGAATTCCTCCTCCTTTGATCCACTCCATGGCTTAGATCTCTAATCTAACATCTCTGCCCCCTTTCTTTTCTTTGACTGCATCATAGGACCATTTATGGTCCCAACTTGCACAAAGGCTAGGTCTCAAAGCTCTCCTCCTTTAGGACTGTCATAGTAGCCTCTTGACTGTACTTTCTCATCCTTCTTCCATCCAGTATCATACTGATCCTTATTTTCTATCTTCTGCCCAAAACACATAAGTACTGGTTCTTCTTGGTGCCTTACTAATGGTTGCAACTCATATTGCTTGCCTTCATGGTGAAACAAGTACTTATTGTTGAATCCATCATGAATAACCCTCCTTGACCATTTCCAAGACCTTCCTAAGATCAAGTGTCCACAACTCATATCCAAAACATCACACAATACCCTATCTCTGTACTTGCCAATTGAAAATTCAATCATGACTTGAGTACTAACCAACAAATTATGATCCACATTTACCCACGTAGCATAATATGGCTTAGGATGTAAATTTTTTTTAAAATTTAACTTACTAACAACTTCATGAGACACAACATTATGACTTTCTCCCAAGTCTATAATGAGTCTACATACTTTACCTTGGATTAAACAATTTGTTCTGAATATACTCATTAGTGGGTTCCATGGCTGTCCTCTTCCAACCAATAAGCATTCTCTATCCTTTGGATGAATTTCAATAGCCTCTTGCTTCTCTTCTCTCTTTTTTTCTTCTTCCATCAAGTTCACTCTCATGTCTCTACTCTTGTCCTCATTCCATTTAGGACATCTAAAGACTGATGACCCACTTCATTGCAAGTGAAGCATCTTCCTGTGAACATGCCATTTCCTCTTCCTCCACTTCTTCCTCCTCTATATCCTCCTCTCATCTCTGATGTGTATGTATTGTCTTTGTCATTTCTATTTGAAAATTAGTGGTGCCTCTACCTCCTCTTCCTATCATAGAAGATCCTCCTCTTGTGCTATTCTGCTTCTCATGCCTTCTCCTTACCTTCTCTTCAGCCTTCATGGCCAACTGATAACATTCATCAATTTTCCTTGGGGTAGTAAGACTAAGTTCATCCTGAATGTTGAACCTTAGCTCCCCCATGTACCTTGCAATATTTTCTTCCACTTCTTCTTCATGCCCTATTCTGATATCCAACTTATGGAACTCCTCAGTGTACCTTTGCACATCCATATCTTTTTGTCCAAAATCTCTCAACTTCTTGTATAACTGTACTCTATAATCCTTTGGAAATTTTTTTTCCTTAATCTTCTCCATCATACTATACCTAGATGTGATCTTGGGTTTCCCATTCTTCCATCTTTCTTCCTGAACACAATCCCACCACAATAACGCATGTCCCTTCAACCTAGACTTTGCAATCTTCACTTTATCCTTCTCCTCTATTCCTTCACACTCAAAGAAATTCTCAATTGAACTGAACCAATATATTAGTTCCTCATAATCCATCTTCCCTCCATACATAGGTAAGTCTTTCCTTACCCTTGAATCTCCATTCTTTATGGCTTTCACCAACTTAGCCATCCTCTCATCCTTAGGGTCTAACTGCTCTTCCTCTTGGGGTACTTCTTCTTCTTCTCCTTCTTCTTCTTCCTCATCCAATTTGATGTTCTTGTCCTTATTCTCTAGTGTTTATATCCTCTCCATCATGGTCCTCATCATTCTATCCTTCTCACGGTTTTCTTTCTCCCTTTGTTCCAATGTTGCTTTCAACTTCCTATTGTCCGCCAACTGCTCCCTGACTATCGTGGCCAACTCTATGTTTGTCATTCTTGTAGGAAAATCCTCTTCTCCCTCAGACATGTTCCCTAACCTACTTTTTTCTTTGATTCCACTTGATGAAATGGAAAGGGTGGTGGACTGATAAGCAAGATAAGAGATGCACAAATTTGGACTATCAATGAACTACCCTTCCAAGTGCATACTAACTCTAAGAGACTCAATTCAACCAAGGTTACTCTAGATGCAAACCAATGATATATTTGGTGTATTGGGATGGTATAGGGTTTATTAAAGTGGTTTTAAGTTTTCAGACCCAACCCAACACTCCTAGCCCTTGATTCTCCTCCAAACTGCCAATAGGCCTAATAGCCTTCCTTGTAGCCCTGTAGCGAGAGTAATTTGAACTTAACTTTGAAATTTTCCAAAGGAATGTAAAAATAAATTGCAGATTATAATACCCTTTATCCTCTTACACAATATACTAAAAGTTTTCTATGGAATCCTTTCGAACATATATGATTTTCCTCACACTATGGCCTTAAAAATGCATAAAAAGACCCCAATTTACAAAGCAACTATATGATAAACATGCTCCCAATGGCTAAAATCTTGGGAAGAAGAATTAAATGACTCAAAACCCCTAAATATAAGAGTAATTGGACTCATACCTTAATTAACATCAAAAAACCCCAAATTCACTCCTTTCAAGCCCTTAATACTAAGGCTTCCTCAATGTCTTGTCTCCAATCACTTCCAGTCATAACCAGTACTTGATTCACCAATAAAATTCCAATATAATACAACCCACATCATAAAATATACCCATTATTTGGATAGATCATTGGCTGCTACACTTGTGCCATCAATTTCACTTGAAACCCTTCTCCAAATCAACCTGTGATCACTTCATTTCTTTAAATCTCTGCAAGAATCAGTATTAGAAATTATGGTACATGGTTAGTATCCTCCTTCCATGTATTCTAGGCCTTTGAGTCCATGGAAAGGATCAAGGTTTGAAAACTAACTACAAAATGGATGGAAACTTTACAAAATCTGAATCTTTAACTTGCTGGAAATGACAGTACAGTCATAGAAAATGACTTTCAAAGCATTGGAATGGAAATAAAAATGATCTTAGGTTTCTTACTATTCCATAATCAACCAAAAAATTAAAGAAATATGTATTCAAACCATCCAAAATTCCTAGTACATCAAAGTTTCAGATTTAAACTTGTCTTTTATTGATATTGTTGTTGCAGTCCGTACACTCCAGCCACCATATGTGAACAATAAAGTCTCAATTACAAATAGGCATCCAAATATTAACTCCCCCAACCTCTTTCAATCAGTATGAGGGATTATTTAAGTGTTTATATGGTAAAAACCCCATTTCCCTCCTAAATGGCTATTAGGCGTTACTTTTCAAATATTTGAATTTTTAAACCTTTGTAATTTGAAAATTAAGAACTCCAAAAGATTTCAAACACCTAGGAGACTTATTCAAAACCAAACTAAACCCCTAGAATCTCCTACACACATTGGGACACTAATGGTCCAAATTACATTCATTTAATCCTTTCAAGGATATAATTTATTTTAATATGCAAATGTCATTTCATGGCATCAAACCATTATAGGAGCCAATACATTATAGTTAATATGATGTGTATCATTGAGGATCCCCTTGGACCTCTGACTGCCATTAGGTGCCCTCCATTCCTTCATATTCCTCCTGGTTTTGTTCATGGTATTTATGTGGGACCTTGTTGCTCCTGCACTAGATTTTAAGTGATTGAAGATCTAAGATCTCTGTGTAAGAAGATCATTTGTAATACATTCTAATGTATAGGGCCGTAACTAGGAAGGCCTTATAGCCTGGAATGTATTGAGTTTCATCATTTAATAATATAAAGATATCTGCATTTCTCTTCTCTCACTATGTTGTGTGTAATTTTGCATTGTATCCGCAAGTTGGAGGGTATTGGGTGTGCCCTAGGCCCTAGTGACCCTCTTTGCCTTGCATCACAAACCTTAACTGGTGAGACTATTGCTATATGTTTGAGTACCTTATCCATTGATTGATGAAGATTTGAAAAGAATGGGATAACAAGAAGACCAAGGAAATGCTTGAGTTATGAGTATACACTAGGGTACTTGATCATTTGCCACTTTGGCAAAGTGATACATTGTTTATCTATCACTGACAGTTCACTGGAAGGTCAATGCTGAGAAAATAAAATTTGATGCTGAGCAGAGTGAAAGTAAATACCGAGAAAAGAAAAGAAGATGTCGAGCATGAGTGAAATGTTGAGGGAGACAGAGAAATCCGGGAAACAGTATTTTGATTATTGATGAGATTTGAGATCTATGGCTGACATAGTTAATTTTATTGGGATATGCATTATTAATTAAGATTGGGCCACATTCATTTAATACATGGGAAACTATTATTAGCGCATGGATTCAATGGTTAATTAATGAATGTATTGGAAAAGTAAATTAAATGTAAAGATGGAAAGATCTATTGGATTTGACATAACCCAAGATCTACAATCTTGATTAAGTGAAAAAACATTTATCTGACCTAGATGAAGAGGTATAATATAATCTATTGTGGTTATTGTTATGGTATCCAAGTGTAAGGAGAATTTGAATGCAAAGTGTTGCATGGTTAATTGACTAATTGGCAAGACCTAGCAGAGAAGGCTAATAAGAGAAGTAGAGAGAGATTGCTTGATGGATTTCCAAGCAGATTTGATGTTTGAGATGAAAATGGAGGCCACTCATTGAATTATCATTAGAGCTAAAACTGGACCTGGATTTGCAAAGTAAGTTGTATGTATCATATCACACCTACTGATTACTTTCTAACCATTGTATCAGTTCAAATCCTTTAACTAGGTTGACCTAACAGTCATTGTATAAATCCTTTGAACAAGGTGACATTCAGATTGGAATGTTCTAAGTCCTCTA
>MU226944.1:1350441-1380102 GCA_018584345.1 Thuja plicata
CCTGATAGTAGAGGAAGCCGGCCTTCTCCAGAGATTCAACCTTGTAGTTCAAGTCCCACAGCTTGGAGGTTGATTCCATGTTTCACTAGGTTGCTGTTAGAGAAGCTTTCAGCAAGGGTGCAAACCTCAGTGACAACAGTACTCTCTCTCAATACAATCTTCTCAATATCCTCAACATAAATCTCTCAAAATAGTAGGGATTTTCACATAGATTCCTTCCCCTTTGGCGGCAATGGTAAAGGGTTCCATTACTTATTTGTAGTCTTTTGTAAGGTTTATCTTTTTCAAATCTTTATGTCCATCAACCAGGTGTAAGATCATGCAAATTTACTCCATAGTATTTTCCTCCGAACACTCCCTCTGAGGAGTAGATCCATACATCAAGTCTAGAGAATGATATAACTCTAAGATCCATTGAACTAATGCATATCTGCATCATTTAATTACCACTGAAAGGGGCCATCACCCCAAACATGCCTCTAAGATATTCAAAATCATCTTTTGGAAAAGGTTTAGTAAATATATCTGCTATCTATTCCTTTGTGCTAATATACTCCAGTTTAATATCTTTATTTGCTACCTTTTCCCTCAATAAATGATACTTGATAGAAATATGTTTAGTCTTTGAATGCATTATAGGATTCTTCAACATATTACTGTTATCACAATGGATAGCCACTAGTTCTTCAAAAATTATTCCAATGTCCTTCCACATTTGTTTCATCCAAACAACTTGTGTATAGTTTATTGCAGCAGCAACATACTCTGACTCAGCAGTAGACTGAGAAATACAGTTCTGCTTCTTGCTTAACCAAGAAACTAGTCTTTTCCCAAGGAAAAATGTTCCACCACATGTACTTTTTCTATCATCCACATTGCCTACCCAATCTACATCAGTATAACCCTACAAAGTAAAATCTTCTAAATTTTCATACCACAATCCATATTCCATTGTTCCTTTCAAATATCTGAAAATTCATTTTATAGTAGAAAATGTGTCTCTTTAGGATCTTCCTGATATCTAGCAACAATTCCAACTGTATTGCTAATATTTGGTCTAGTGAGTTTGATATTGTAGACCTCTAATCATTGATTTGTACTTAGTCTGTACAACACTTTGATTCTCATCACTTTTAGCCAGTTTGTTTTCAGTCACCATAGGTGTCCCAAAAAGTTTACAATCTTCCATTCCAAAAAATTTCAACATTTCCTTAAGATACTTGGTCTAGATATAAAAATGACATTCTTACTCTGATTAATTTGCAAACCAAGAAAGAATTTCATCTCACCAATCATTGACATCTCAAATTCATTTTCCATTTCTTTAGAAAGGTTCTTACTCATCTTATCATTGCCTCCAAAAATGATATCATCAACAAAAAATTCTAAAATTAAGATTCCATCTTCATCAGTTCTCAAATATAAGTTATTTTCTACATTACCATTTCTGAAATGAAGATGAGGTAGATATTTGTCCAGTCTTGCATACCATGCTCTTGGTGCCTATTTCAGTCCATATAGTGCCTTCTTTAGTCTACAAACCATATTTTCATCATCTATCAAAGGAAAACCATTAGGTTGCTCAATGTAAACTTCTTCTTCTTCTAGATCACCATTCAAGAATTTTGACTTCACATCCATCTGATAAACCTTAAAGTCTTTATGTGCAGCATAAGAAAGAAATAATCTCACAGCTTCCAATCTAGCAATAGGAGAAAATATTTCTTCATAGTCTATGCCTTCTTGTTGTGAATAGCCTTTACATACCAGTCTTGCCTTGTTTCTTCCCACTGTTCCTTCCTCATCCATCTTATTTCTAACAACCCATTTAGTACCAATCATATTTTTATTCTTAGGTCTTGGAACCAATTCCCAAGTATTGATTTTCTTTATCTATTCAATTTCTTCTTCCACAGCTTTAGTCCAAGATTCATCTCTACATTCTTCATTAGTAGTCTTTGGTTCAACTTGAGAAATCAAATAGATCTCATCTCTAGCTCTAGATCTAGTCATCATACCTTTACTTTCATCCCCAATAATTTGATCTTCATGATGGTTCTTCTTAACATACCTTAGTGTCTTCAGCATCTCAGTAGCTTTAGTTTTTTCATCTTCAATCTCATTGTCAATCATCAAAGATTCTTCTGGTTCAACAGTAACCTCTTTCATTCCTATAATCTGACCACAATCATACATCCTTTCCTAAATTTGAACCTTTTCATCTATCCTCACATTGGTGCTTTGAATCAACTTTCTCAATCTCATATTGAAACATTTATATGCTTTAATCTTAGTGGAATAACCAAGAAAAATTCCTTTATCACTTCTAGCATCAAACTTGCCTATTGTTATGCCCTGCATACCTCTCCCTACATTTTGTAGGCAAAATGTTGGGTCCCCCCCCTTTTTTTTTTCTTTTTCCTTGTTCCTTTTTCTCTTTTTTTTTTCTCTGGCCTTTGTTACCGCAAGGGTCATTTCCTTTGTTTTTAGTCCTCTTTTCTTTGAGGCCCGGCCCCAAAGTGTTTGTATTCTTCGTTCCAGCCAGATTCTAGACTCTGGGATTCTCTGTCATCATTTTCTCTTTTGCTAGAGGGTGCGGTTGCATGGAATCCCTAGGCCCAGAGTCCAAGAGGTTTTCTTTTTTCAGGATTTGCAGAAGGAAAGGGGGGGATATGTTTTTACCATAAGGGTATAAATAGGTTTCACCAGTCATTATCACATTTACCATGAACAAATCACCTAGAGCAACTCGAGAGTGATTAAGGAGATTAAACAATGATTAAGTGTGAATTGATCTTGGTGATTAACAATGCTTGAACAATGATTAACAATTGTACGTTCATGGTTATTTCGGACTAGTTAGTTGCAGAGCACCTCCTGTACTCATTCTCCCACTCTCTGCATTTCAAGGTAGGCCCTTCTAGTTCCTCCCTCATGCTTTCTGGTTTTTTCTTTGTTTGTGTTTTTGGTGGTTTTGCTTTTGATTTTGTCCTCATTTTTCATTTTCTGGTTTCTATTTTTTTGTTATGCTCTTGTTGTCACCTCCCATTTTGGGACGGCTCTACCAAAGAATTGTTTGCCCTCTATGTAATTGTAAATTGGTGTAAATGCTTGTATATACTCTGTACATTTTGTAATTATCTATAAATGGCTATATACAGGCTCGTTTTAGGTTGGTCTATGAGTTGTGCTTCAGCCCTCTGTCTGGTTTTTGTACCTTGTTGTATATCCTTCCTCCATGTTTAGTGGTAAGCTCGTCATGCCCCATGTCAAAGCCCCAAATTTGGAGCTCGCCCGAGAGGTGTCCGCCATGGTTCAAACTTGGCACCTTCCCTGTTCGAGCCATGATGGATTTCTCTCTCCTTGTCAACTCAACCTTAATGGTGGGTTAATTCTCTGACACATGAGCATCCAAAATTGGCCCAAGTGCCATTCATGCTCTTGTGTGTTCGAACAATTGTTGATGTTAATGCCATTACTCCCATTACTGCATGAACATGTGACACTCCATGTTAGCCTTGTATGGCTACTCTCTAGTCATGTCAATAACGGTCAGCTTTTCAGACTCCAGGTCCCAAGTTCCCCTTTGGTCTTCATTTTATTACAACGCATAAGCTAGAATCCCTGGAAGCCCAGGCATAGATCAAATTCCAAAGTCATTTAATTATATATATATATATATCTTTTTGGGGTTTGATGCAAAATAACACCATTTTTAGGATGTATGCAAAGCGGCAGTGAAATCTCTAGAATGTAAAATTTTATTATATTATCTATACTAACGATCATCCGGTCTTGTAGGTTGTTGAAAATAACACATCAATCATGTCTGAAGCATCAACATCTTTCCCACCTAGGAGCCCGGAACCAACTACTTCTTCAACCAGGGAAACTATTAGGACAAAGGCCGAGAAGGCCTTGGAAAAACTCCCACTATCCATGAAATATCTCAAGGGAGAGATTATTCTGGGATCGAAGGTTGATTTTAAACTTCAATTGGTTATCGATATAGGTGTCGAAGCATGGGCAAAAATGCAGGCCCTATTTAAAGTAATGTTCATATAGCACAAGTCTAGAGATTTGATGGTGCTCAATGTGGCCGCCTCTAGAATCCTTAAGGCTGCCTACTTCCCTTTCTCAATGTAGGCTTTGAAGCTTATCCTCACCCTAGAAGAATACTACAACACAGTCATCCAGGTTGTCATGCTTGCCGCTCCTATGCTGACGAGTTATCCAATGCCCATGGTGTCTATGGATGCTGCAACATTCTCTTTGGGACTGGGGATCCCCTAGTTTTCCAATTCCATAGTTATCACCTAGATCCTAGCACTGACTGAATTTGAGAATCTCCCTCAAGCGGCCCAACAATACCTCAACACCAACTGGATCAAGGCTCCTAGGAAAGATTTCAGAAAGATGAAGCTGGAGATCCCCCAGACAGAATTTAAAGAGAGTATACAAATGGGGATTATTGCATTATGCAAAGTATTTGGAGAGCCCCATGCCTAAGAATTATTTCCATGGATATATTAATTCTTGTTTGGCATAAGAATTATTTCCATGGATATATTAATTCTTTTTTGGCATTGCCTTCGAAAGCCAGACTTTCGATTGGGAAAAATCATCACCAACCACATGGACGCCCAGCTCGTCAGGGTCAATCGGTCCCTCAAATATTATATGACTTCTTATGTCTTATGGACCCTGGTGTAACAATTCCCCATCACTAGGGGATTACTCATGGTTGGTGAGTTCAGGACTGGCAAAGGCCAGAATGCTCCGTGGGATTATTCCCCACAAATACAATGGGAGGCCAGTTTTCCCAGCTTTTGCAGAGTAAATGATGCTTTCATTTACTACAACATTCTTAAACCCACTCGGGATGTCGGATATTGGCTATCAAAATAAGTGATGACTCTGGTCAATACTTATGGCCATACATACATTCAATTTCAACAGCATATTTACATTCGAGTGACTAGCTTCTCTGGGAAACCCTACCTATTACCCAAACATTGCGTGGCTAGGCTAATTCTTTTGGAATATTGTAGACAAATTCTGGAGCTGCGTTCCTTCTTCGCATTGAAGAAGATCACTAACACTTTGTTCCCAATCACTTGTAGGAATTATTCTTATAGTCTTGGAGCAGTAAAGGAGGCTGCTAGTGAACTTAAAAGTTTAGGGCTGGCAGAATTTTATTTAGAGTAGAAGAATTTTGACCCGCTGGACAATATAGCAACGACACTTCCCCGGGTAGTAGATCCTCACGAGCTTCACTTAGAAAATTTTTGGGAAGATTTCTAGGATGATTTTGAGGTCCAAAACTAACATTTCATCTAGATGATGCAAGGCATGATGAAGCGCCTCAAGCTTTGAAATTTTCCCAAGGATTTTTTGGACACTGGGTCAATAGACAACCTACAATACAAAGAATAGGGAGTAGATAAAATATCTCTCCCTCACGTGGATTGGGACACCGTAGAAGGTCTGACAGTTGAGGACATCACCTACAATGTGATTGAACATAGCCATGCATATTTCCAGAAGGTCTATCTAAAAAGTACATGAAGAGTTGGCCCATTTTTGTGGGGATCAACTTTTGGGCCCGAAACTTCCTCGCAGGGAAAGGATAGGGGAAAAAGAAAATTTGGGACTCCACCCTAGATCCCATCCACAGTTCCTGTCATGGAAAAATTGCAGCTTCAACTAGTAGCATCTCACCAAATGAAGGAGGCATTAATAACCCAGCTGGGCATTCCAGTTATTACAATGGAACCTTCCCTCCCTTCCAGCTCCCCTTCACTAGCAAAATTAATGGTCTGGGTAACAGGGACTAGAGCGGAGGAGTAGCATGTAGCCATTTTGGATGTCGGGCCCCCATTGATAACCAGGAGGAAGAAGAAAAAGATAAACAATCCTCAGCCAAGCATGGAAGCATAGTTTGGGATGTTGGACATCCCTAAAGTATAGAATGTCTCCTCGGACTCCCCTGAGCTGGACAATCAGCCAGAAAATCCCCCGGAGACCTCCCCTCTACATGATGACTTTGATGATATATTCGGGATAGGAAAACTTGTAAATTTACAATGGGATATTGGAAGAGCGGTGAAAGAGATCACCGCCCAAGAGGGAGTAATAATCCCCACTAAAGGGGAAATAATGGAGAAGGAAGCTAACATTGTGTAGGAAGTCCTAGTGGAAAAGGAAAAAGAGCCTAAACATGTAGACATCTCTGATGCCCAGGAAAAGCAAGTCACAGAGACCGAAGTGCAAGAGAAGAGGCAAGTGTAGGATGAGCAGTCATCTTTGGTTGGGGGAACCAGACCTACAAGAAAATCCATAACCTCATCTGCCATGCTCCAGATACCTTCACCCACCTAGGGTGGTATGAAATTTGGCCAAGTGATCCCGACGATATTGCAGGTAGATCTAGTGCAGACACCTTCACCACCTCCAAAGGATAAGCCAATGGAGGAAGATGTGCTAGTAGATGATGCTAGAGAAGAACAACAATAGCAATAGAAGGAGGGGGAGAACCCCAAGGATATTAACGTTGATTCTACCAATGCTACTAAGGACACTGACACCAAGGTAGAGAATACTAATACCACAAGAGTGGATGATGCAGGTGGTCTGGAAAATACGGAGGAGTCCGAAGAGACTCCAAATATCGGGGATGAACAATAAAACCCTAGAGGGGATACACTTGATCAAACTTTGGTAGCAAGGCCACCCCCACCACCATAATGGTTGGTAGGCTCTAAGAAGAGGAAGGCCCCAATAGAGGAAAAATCCCATCTCTCCCTGGCTGAGATGATGGCACAAGCACAAGGCACCCCCAAACAAAAGAAGGCCCAGACCCTACATTCCATTCAGACTGGTCTGGGCAAAGATACAATTACAATGGTTGCAACCCCTACCCCAGATATAGATGTGGCAAGAGTAAGGGTGAAAGATTATACAATCATAGAAGTACCTCTAGGAAGGAGAGATAAGCAGGGTGAGCTACACCTACTAAGAGAGGCAACCCAAGGAGTTGAAGCCCGATATGATAAACAGGCACAAAAGTTGAAGGAGGAAAGGGAGAAAAATGAAAATCTCCTTGAACTTCTAGAAAAACTTACACAGCCACTGGCTGAAATCCATTTGGAAGCCTCCAAATCTAGAACACCACTTCCACAGGGTGACATAGATGCTTGTTGAGCCATGAAGTATAAGGTGCAGGCTGTAGATGGGTGGATCACCGAGAAAATCAAGGTCGTAAGGAAATTCTTAGAGGTGTCACTCCAGGACCTTTAATTGGTCAATAATATCTTGGGCTAGGTAAATGGTGGCATTGTCCTATGGGAAGGGAACTTAGAGAAGTATGAAGGGTGGAAGACCGGATTAGAAGAAATAATAAATTCTGGAGAAGAGGCCATCACTGAGGTAGGAATTTTGGGAGAGAAATCATTTGAATTCCTTCGGGCCCAGTACTCTAGACTTTGCCTCAAGATTGAGGTGAGAAAGCAACTGGTTACGGCCCTAAAAGAGAAATTCATGGCGGTTTGATATCCTTTGGACCTGTACAAAGCATTCACTGAAAGGGTTTCACAAGTTGATCCCTTTACCACTAGAACTTGTGCCCTAGAGGATTATGTCCTCAATAATATGATGAGATGATGGAGTCTTGGTATCAGTCTGCCGAAGACTTCGACAGAGGGAAATTATCTAGAATATCTATGATGATGCTCTGGGCTCATGACTTTGTCAAGCTAGTTGATGAATTCTGGGATGAGGCCAGAGATGTAGAAGAGAAGTTTGGAATTGTCCACGACCGGTGGAATAGCATCAAGGATATAGATGGATATGGAATTAGCTAAATTTTGGAGGCATTCAAGAATAGAAAGGGACAATAAAGTTCTCTGGATTCCAGGGAATCTCACTAGGAGGGTGTATTTTGGAGCATTCATTATTCTTTGGACGCAAGCTCCCAGATTCTAGAATTTTGTATCCAACAGTCTTGTATTCTTTCGATAACCCATGTCTAGGTTCCTCAGAGCTGACCAATCATTATCCATTAGTTAATAAGGGTGTCATAAAGTAGGTGATCCCAGTAAGGCATGTCAGTTTAAGGGATGGCCCTAATAGGTGATCTTTCCAAGGTGCCACTCCAGCATTAACTACCTAGTGCATCGAAGAGAGTGAGCTACATTTCACATTAATGAGGCATCTAGCCTTGAACTCTAGGAATATTGTATTTCTTCTATACTTTCTCTGACACTCTTCTCGAGGCTGATTCTTCCATCCTTTATTCTTGTCTTCTTCTACCGATCTGTCAGACCTCTACTCTTTTTGAGGTGATTGTAAAGTGGTGTAGGTAGTACCGACCACTGAATATTATATTTTAATGTTGAGTGTATAGTTAGATTAGGTTAAACTTTAGGGCAAGTATGTGTATAAATAAAAAGTCTGACCTCATTTCAAGGGTCAGCAAAATTGATGATTTTGCAGTACAATACTATTAGTCGTTAGCATTTCATTTCTTAGTAGTTGCAGAGCTCAATGCTTTGTATTTCTTAGTTGTTAAATGCTCCCTTGGGGCCATTGAGGTACACACTAGTGATACTATAACAACCTATTAATGAAGAAGGAAGAAGTTTCTGGCAATGATGTTGTTAGTGTTCTGATCTCCAAGTTAGCAATATCTCTTTCGTGCTGTATATTTCTAATGTCCTATGCTCTAGTGACTTATTAGATTAGATGATCTCATTTCCCCTTTGCTATTAAATATGTATGAACAGCTGGTTTTGTATGCATTCAATATTTAGTATAGCTCATTAGAGCATTGTTGATGTTAGAAATATCTGGTATGACTATAAGTAGAAGTAATGAACTCCTAACCTTGATCTATCTTTTAAATTTTATTTTGTAAAATCATGCGTGCTTGTAGGAAACCTTGAACTACTAACAAAATCCCTAGAGAAGATGAGTCAAAAATAGCTATCCCCCGAACAAAAATGGTCACTTGCCCAACTTAGCTACCCACACCATTGAGACTAGACACTCAGGCTCTTGATGGCCTGGAGAATATATTCGCCAGAAAACCTTTATAGGTGAAGTTGGCAGGTACCCTGGTACCCGGTGACAACTCTTCCTCTATTGATGAGACTGGTCACAAAGTCCCATCAATAGAAACTAGCGCTAGGAGGGCATGAGCTTGTCCCCTTTGGAAGATTTTGATTTTACACTGCCTAAGGGTTCCCCAAGCCATAGTTTTAGGAATCAAACTTTTAGCGGGATTGTGTCTTTTTTGCCCGCACATTTTGAAAGAATCCTTTGATCAGACCCAAACCCTAGAAATTTTGTTGAACTCAAGCCTCCTGCTTGATGGAAACAGACCTGAAGACCAAGTATCCTACCAACCTTATCTGGGGATTTTCTACACCTTAGAATACCCAAGCCCCTCAGGTAACCTTGGAGACTAATGCTCAACCTAGAAAAAATATAGCACCCCCTATGGAAAATTACTTTGGTAATATTGGGTCCCTAATGGGGTAGTTCCTTAGAGCTACCAACAATCTTCCTCTACATCCGAAGAAGATCTATCCCAGATATGAGAATCTAGGCTTACGAACAGTAGAAGAACATCTACAAGAATAAAAGGATGCCATGAACTAACAACGTATACAACATCAGGATGTTGTGACCCAGATGTTTCCTTTGTCCTTAGGGAAGAATGAGTTGAACTGGTACCTCAACTTGTCGGCCAATTCCATGAACAATTGGTAGGATATGGAAGACACCTTCTTGGGAGCCTTTCATGTACATGTAGACCCGACGTAGTCTCACAGCCTATTTATCTCCATCAAGAAGGAACTAAATGAACCCCTTGCCACATTTAACCATTGGTTCCAATGTGCCTTGAAATGGTGCACAAGCTCCTTCATCCCATCTAGTGACATGACCATCCAGACATACCTGAATACTTTGGACCCTATTGTTGCCACTCTCCTTTAGAGAACCACTACCGCAAATGACCAACATACTCTGGCAAAGGTTTACAACTTGGCCTTAGAGATGTCCCATAGTTTGAGAAAATCTCCCAATGGGATTGGAAAGGGCACTCTATTCAACATGATACCCAATGGAACTTCTTATAATGGGGATACAACCCTAATCCAGCAATGGGTGCCCCAATAATGGCCATGGGCCCACCACCTCCGATCGACCAACAGGCCCGGTATGTTTATCCATCACAAGCCCAGACAATTTTAGGTTTAAAATTCATTCCCTGGAATGAGCCACTACAAATGCAAAAACCACTGACACGAACTTCTGGAGTACCCTTCTTCTAGTCACCCGCGGCTCAAGGATTGTCATCCTTGACTCTGGGAGCTACTGCAGCTTTCCCTGGGAACCAACCACAACAACCGTCACATTATGACATGAATACCCAGCTGTCTGCGAAGGTTGAATCCCTCTTGAAATTGGTGTCCTCCCCGACTAGGGACATGGGACAGTTGAAGGTGGGGTCATCTGTGCCCCACAAGTCTGATTCCCAGAGAGGGAATTTTTTCTCTGAATAATGAAACACCAATTCTGAAGGAAGAAACTATAACAATGGGCCTCAGCCCAATCAACATTAATGGAACAACAATGAAAACACTAGAGGTCCTCCTCTAAACCAAAACACCACTCAGGGTGGTGCTGGACCTAGTCACTCTACATAGCTTACATAATTCCACCCCTTGACCAATTTGTGTAGATTACATGACACCGGGTCTCATTCCAAGGTGAATTGTGCCACACTAGAGAAGATCATCATGATCTCCCAGTCAGACAAACAACAACCTATCAACCCTAATCCCCTGGAAACATCCACACAAGAGCCTACTCATAGTGCCTTCACCTATGAGACCATCTTCTTTAGGAAAGATAAAGAGGATGAAGAAGAGCCTGAATTACAGGGGTTGTTTGATGAATCTATCCTGGCCTTTGAGGCCAATGCCTTCACTAGCCCATAGACTCCCTAAAACACTTAGAGTTAGGCTAGTAAAGGACCAATTTACATGCTGACACTTCCCAAAGACACCCCTCCCTGGGACAATGCAACTGATTGCTCCTCCCCACCAAAAGGAACTAGCTCTAGTCAAGCCAATGACCTGGGTGAGGGAAGCCAACAATACCCAGGGGGATTGTTTAACATCACTAAGGCATTAGAAAGAACCACCACCTCCATGACCTTGATGGAGGTATTGTTGAATTTTCCTGAGTAGAGGAAGTTTCTTATGAAGCTCTTGGGAAACCTGGAAGCTGTCATTCATCCACCAAAAACAATCACATTTGACAATGCCAATTCATCTATCTTCCATGGAAACACAAAGGATCCTCCCTTCTTACTAGGCTTGAACATACAAGGGAAGAACCTATACAATGGCTTGGTAGATTCTGGTGCTTCGGGCAATGTCATGCCCTTATCTATATACCAAAAGTTTAGATTTTTTCCCACTCCATCCAAAGGTGCAGTATTCCAACTAGACAAAACTACTGTAAAAATGGTAGGTGAGCTGAAGAAAATATGGATTTAGCTCATCCAAGACCCCCAGATATCAAGCATAATAGACTTCCAAGTGGTGAACATCCCTGAAACTTATGGGATGTTGTTAAGTTAGAATTGGTCTAAGGTCCTTAACAAGTATTTCTCCATGAACTTCTCCCACTTTTGGCTCTCATAGGAGGGGCAGTCTAACCAAATCTAGGTAGAAAGTGAACCCAGGATGAAGTAGGCCCTCACCAAAGTTGGGAGGGTAAATGAAGTCCTGTTCTCTAAATCTTCCCTCGGGGTGTATCGACCCCTAGAGATCCTCACATTTTATTTCACCCTTGGGGAGGATCCCATAGTCTCTCAAAGAATTCAGGACCTAGATGAAAAACTAAGGGGTGTGGTAAACTCATAAGGTAATACGGCCACCCCCATCACACTCTTATCTAGCACTTGGTGCCGAGTACACTATCAAAAACACTTTGAACTAGAGTGTGAGCCTTATATCAGCACTACTACCCACCATATCAATGCCCTATGGGAGAAAGAACACAAAGAAAATTCACCTAGACCCAACAATCATTCTGGTGGCATACCTAAGGTGCCACCTATCTAGGATTCCCAACCAAAGGCTTCTTCAGAGGAAAACCTCTCCCCCATGCCATCAGAGCTGGAGGAATCACCTCCCAACCCTCCCAAAATCAATCCAAATACCACTTCTCCTTCCCATCCCTAGAAAATGAACAATGACTTATGGACCCTAAAGTTTGATGGGTCCCAATCTAAATAAGGTTGTGGGGCTAGAGTGGAGAAGATCAAGTCATGGGGAAAATCCTTCCTTACATCTTATAGGTTGTAGTTTAACTGCATGAATAATGTCATAGAGTATGAGGCCTTGGTCCTCAGACTCCTATTCACACTGAGAAAATGGATCAGCTACCTCTGGGCAATGGGTGATTCAGAGTTGATCATTAAATAGGTCTAGAGCCAATATACATGTCATTGAAGAAGGCTGGCCACATACCACAACCAGGCATGGAGTGTCATAGAAGATTTTGATGCTTTTGGCATTGAACTTATTCCCTAGAAATGTAACTATGTCCTGGATGCCCTTACCATGTCTTCCAGCACCCTTGAGCCAATGATTGGCTCCCGACTCTGGATGTTTTCTATTGAGATGGTCCCCACCCCGTCCATCCTAGACAATATCACTTGCTTTCAAGTTTTTCAGGATGACCAAAATATTTTGGCCTTCATGGCCAATGTTGGCATCTTTGAGGATCAGATAGTGGAAGAAAGAGACCATGATGATACTGGGTAGGGGGAAGAAGATGATGGGATTATCGACTTACAAACCAACACCATCCCAAAGGGGATGGTAGCTCTTGAATGCATCTTTGATTCGGACCCTCAGGGTTGAGAGAAGATATCATCCTCCCCTGAGGGAGGAAATTTTGAAAAGGTCAACATCAGCCAGGCTAGTGAAGAAAAATTTGTACACATTGGCACCTCCTACTCACTAGGGGAGAAGGAGAAGATTCTTGCGGTTCCCCAAGAATACATTGATGTAATTGCGTGGATGTATGAGGATCTGAAGACCTATGACACATCCATCATGACCCATACCATCCCACTAAAGCCAAATTATTATCCCTTTTGAAAAAATAAAAGACCGGTAAACCCATTGATAGAACCTCTAATTCATCAGGAGGTTCAAAAACTGCTATTAGCCTGGATTATCTTTCCCATCCGGTACACAACTTGGGTTACCAATCTCATCCCTGTGCAAAAAAAAGTGGAAAAATATAGCTTTGTGTGGATTTTTGTAATTTGAACAAGGCCTCTAAGAAGGACAATCACCCTCTCCCCTCGTTGGATGAGGTACTGCAAATTGTTAATGGATCCCAAATGATGTCCTTCCTAGATGGGTACTCCAGGTATAACAAGGTCATGGTTAAGTATGAAGATAGATAAAAAATGGCATTTATCACCAAGTGGGGAACGTTCACATACTGGAGAAAGCCCTTTGGCATTATTAACATAGGGGAAAAATTTAAAAAGTCTATGGACATTGCGTTCAAAGGCCTAGTAAATAGATGCATAATCATCTACATGGATGATTTGACAGTCCGTTCCTGGGATAGGCGTGATCATTCCGCCCACGTCGCCCAAATTTATGAGAGATGTCACCGGTGTGGAATTTCCCTCAACCCTAAGAAATGTATATTCAGTGTCACTGAAGGGAAGCTGCTTAGGCATATTGTCTCTGAGAAGGGGATATCCATCGACCCTGAGAGAGTTGAAGCACTGGTGAATCTTTAGATTCCTGGTAGTAAGAAAGAAATGAGATCTTTCTTTGGAAAGATAAAAATTTTCCGGCGGTTCATCACTGGATTTGCCAAGATAGTGAAACCACTTAATGACATGATGAAAAGGGATACAAAGATTTATTGGAGCCCCGAAGCGAAGTGAGTGTTTTCTCAGATTAAGAAAACCACAGTGGAGGCACAGTCCTGGAAAGTCTAGACTATTCCCTACCATTTCACATATGATCCTTCAATTCCCTGCATTCCGCGGCAGCAGTCGTAACCCAAAAAGTTGAAGGGGAAGAATGAACCATTGCTTTCATGAGATCCCCCTTCAAGAATGCTGAAGTTCAATATTCATCTCTGGAAAAGTAGGCATTTTCTCTTGTATGGGCTGTGAAGAAATTCTGGCACTATATTCTCCAGAGCAAAGTGTATGCTATCATACCAGACTAGGATGTGAAATCTCTACTACTGTAGAATGAATTGGGAAAACACCAGGGGAAATGGATATCCATCCTCCAAGAATATGACCTAGAAATGCAACCCATAAAGATAGTCCATGACCAAGGACTATGTAGAGCAATCACAGAAGGAACTCCAAACATTGAATGCCAAACTTACATAGTGGAGTCTGTCACTCAAGACCCATGGTATACCGATCTAGTGTACCTATTTCTCAACAACAGATGCCTAGAGGGGTTTCCCCAAACAAACATCATGCCCTACAGCTAAAAAGAACACATTTCATGATCAAGAACGAAATGCTTTTCCGTAGGAACTATGAAGGGATTTACCTTCGGTGCATAGATCTGGACAAAGCTGCTAAAATAATTGAAAATTTTCATAGGAGGTTTGGAACCAGGCATGGACCAGTGTATGCCACTACCCACTAGATTCTCCAGGCTAGATACAACTGGCCCTTCATCTTTAAGGATGTCTGCACTCATGTTAGGAGGTGCCACACTTGCCAAACAACAACACATCATGAGAAAAACCTGGCTATGCCTTTGCAGCTAGTCTTTGAAGTTAGACCCTTCGCCCAATGGGTGTTTGATTTTATCATGGAAATCAACCCTAACTCATCTACCAACCACTAGTACAATTTAACTGCTACAGATTACTACACCCGGTGGTCTGAAGTGATTCCATGTAAAAACAACACAGTGAATGTAGTTAATAAATTCTTGGAAGAAAACATAGTCACCCATTTTCGAATGCCATTTGCTATAGTGTGTGACAATGGTCTGGAATTTTCTTTGGCACAGTTACTTGAATGGACCTACGAGAGGAAGATCACCTTGAATTTCTCTAGCAACTAGTACCCTAGGGTAATGGTGTGGCTAAATCTACTAATAAAAATCTGTTGGAGGTGATCAATCACTTGTTAGAAAAACCCTCAGGACTGGCACCAAAAGCTTAGATTCATCCTCTAGGTAGATTGCATCAGAATAAAGGCAGCACTGGGAACTTCCCCATTTTATCTAGTTTACAGCCAGAATCCAGTGTTCCCTATCAACTTACAAATCATGGTCTTACAGTTTATGCAGGAATTCAACAACTAGGATAACATTATGGAGGTTCGGCTTCTAAACCTGGTGAGAATGGAGGAACAAAGAGATGTGGCACTAGAAAACTTCATGCATCACCAAGCAGTAGTTAAATGATGGTTTGACTAAAGAGCCCAATATAAGGCCTTTCAGATTATGGACCTAGTCCTTTTGTGGGATAAGGCCTGGGAGAAGAAAGGAAAGTGCACCATGTTTCAATGGCTCCGGCTTAGGCCATATCTGATATTCGAGATCTGTGGGGCAAATACTTATCACCTCAGTACCATGACCGAAGAAGCCATCCCATTGCCTATCAATGGACAATTTTTGAAGCACTATTTTGAATGACGTGGAGGTAGGTTTGACCAAAGTTGTATTATATGTAAAATTATTTCTTGTAAATACCTTTCCTGGTGCTCCTTGGGAGTGCCTTGGCCTTGTAAAAAGTATGTTTTCCATCCTTCGGGACCTCCTTCCTTTTCCTTGTTTTCTCTTGCTTTTGGTTTTCTTTTGTTTTTCATTTGTTTTTTGGGTTCCCAGTGTGTTGCCCTTTTCTTGTAGATAGGTATGCTTTGCATGACATCTAGTCCCTGGAATGACACCTTATGCATTTTGGGTAGTTTGGAGTCTATTGTTAGCACGGTGGAATTTTTCCACACTCTGGAGTTGTTTTGTGCATATGGTAACAGGTTATGAATGATCTTCATCAAATTCATATCTCGAAAGTCTGGACATTAGTTAACAAAGAATCTAAGAAGAAAGTAATCACATGGTCCTCAAGGGCATATCAGTTGCATTGGTTATTTTCCAAGTCTGAAAATCATGAAAATATCCCGGGTCCAAAATGTTCTCTCCTATTCGGCAATTTAAAATGGGTGGCAAGGTGAAATAAGTACCACTGTAAAACTCAGCTAAGCTTGGGGTTCACAGTGAAAGGAGTACTGCCTTCCCATCTTCAAAAGAAAAAGAAAAGAAAAGAAAGGATCTGAAGAATAGATAATTCAGGTATCCGGGGGGAATGTGCAAGGTATGATGATTTTTGGTTCAATACTCAGTGCCACTTCTCTGCTTTTCCTAGAAATCATTGGCTTGATTTTCTTTCAAAGTACACACCTCACGGCTGATGAAAGACTAAAGGATTGAATCATTGATGAGTGAAATTTTCTCAGACACCTCGCACCTTGAAAATAGAATGCTCTAGGTAAATATTAGTTCCGGTTTTACTAACCAGAGATTCTGAAGTTCTCATATGCAGTAAGGAATTCATCCTAGTGAGTCACCATTTATTATGCCCTACATACCCATCCCTACATTTTATAGGAAAAATGTTGGCTCCCCCTTTTTTTCATTTTGCCTTGTTCCTTTTTCTCTTTGTTTTCCTCCAAAATTTGCTGCCGCAAGGGTCATTTCCTTTTGTTTTTTGTCCTCTTTTCCCCAGGTCCCCACCCCAAAGTGTTTGTCTTCTTTGTTCCAGTGGGATTCCAGACTCCAGGATTCTCTATCATCATTTCCTCTTTTGCTAGAAGGTGCGGTTGCATGGAATCCTCGGGCCTGGAGTCTAGGAGGTTTGCCTTTTTCAATATTTGTGGAAGGAAAGAGTAGGATATGTTTTTACCCTAAGGGTATAAATAGGTTTCACCAGTCATTATCGCATTTACCATGAAAAAATCACCCAGAGTGACTCTAGAGTGATTAAGGTGATTAAACAATGATTAAGTGTGAATTGCTCTCGGTGATTAACAGTGCTTTAACAACAATTAACAGTTGTGTGTTCATGGTCATTTGGGACTGGATGGTTGTAGAGCGCCTCCTGTGCTCATTCTCCCACTCTCCATGTTTCAAGGTAGGCCCTTCTGGTTCTTCTCTTGTACTTTCTAGTTTTTACTTTGTTTGTATTTTCGATGGTTTTGCTTTTAGTTTTGACCTCATTTCCATTTTTTGGCTTCTAGTTTTTTGTTATACTCTTATTGTCGCCTCCCATTTTGGGATGGCTTTGCCAAAGGGTTGTTTTCCCTCTGTGTAGTTGTAAATTGGTGTAAATGCTTTTATATACTCTATACATTTTGTAATTATCTATAAATGGCTATATCCAGGCTCATTTTAGGTCAGCCTACGAGTTGTTCTTCAGCCCTTGTTGTGCTTCGGCCCTCTCTCTAGTTTTTGTACATTGCTGTATATCCTTCCTCCATGTTTAGTGGTGAGCTCATTGTGCCCCATGTCAAAGCCCCAAATTTGGATCTCACCTGAGAGGCTTCCTCCATGGTTCAAACTTGACAGTTCACCTGTCCAAGCCACAGTGGTTTTCTCTCTCCCTATCAGCTCAGCCTTAATGGTGGGTTAATTCTCCCAAACATGAGCATTCAAAACTAGCCCAAGGGGCATTCATTCTCTCATGTATTTGGATAGCTATTGTAATTAATGCCATTAATCCCATTACGGCATGACCACATGATGCTCCCATGTTAGCCTTATATGGCTACTCTCTTGTCATGTCAATAATGATCAGTTTTCCAAACTTTGGGTCCCAAGTTCCCCTTTGGTCTTCATTCCATTTTAGTGCATATGCTAGAATCCCTAAAAGCCTAGGCATAGATTAGATTCCTAATTCATTTCATTATATATATATATATAAATATATATATATATATATATCTTTTTGGGTTTTGATGCAAACTAACACCATTTTCAAGATGTACGCAAAGTGGTGGTGAAATTTCTAGAATCTAGAATTTTATTATATTATCTATACTGCCGGTCATCCGGTTTTTGCAGGTTGCAGAAAATCACCCATCAATCATGTCTGAAGCATCAACATCTTCCCCACTCAGGAGCCTGGAACTCCCCACTACTGCTTCAACCAGGGCAGTTGTAAGGATAAAGGCTGAGAAGGCCTTGGAAAAACTCCCACTATCCATGAAATATCTCAAGGGAGAGGTTATTCTAGGATCAAAGGTCAATTCAAAACTTCAATTGGTTACCGATACAGGTGTCGGAGCATGGGCAGAAATGTAGGCCCTGGTTAAAATATTGTTCATACAGCACAAGTCTGGAGATTTGATGGCGCTCCATGTGGCTGCCTCCAGAATCCTTAAGGCTGCATGCTTCCCCTGCTCGGTGCAGGCTTCAAATCTCATCCTCACCCCAATAGAACACTACAACATAGTCATCTAGACTATCATGCTTTCCACTCTAGTGCCGATGAGTTATCTAACTCCTATGGTGTCTCTGGATGCTGCAAAATCCTAACAGCCATACTTTTGATTGGGAAACAATCATCGCCAACCACGTGGATGCCTAGCTCATCATGGTCAGCCGGTCCCTCAAATTGTACTTGACTTCTTATGTCTTATGGGCCCTAGCACACAAACACCCCATGACTAGGGGATTACTCATGATCAGTGAGCTTGGGACTAGAAAATACCAAAATGCTCTGTGGGATTATTTCGCACAAATACAATGGGAGGCCAATTTTCCCAGCTTTTGGAAAGTAAATGATGCTTTCATTTACTACAATATTCTTACACCCACTTAGGATGCCAAATACTGGCCATCAAAAGAAGTGATGACTCTATTCAATACTTATGGCCATACATATATTCAATTTCAATAGCACACTTACATTCGGGTGACCGACTTCTCTGGGAAACCCTATCTATTACCCAAACATTGTGGGGATAGCATAATTATTTTGGAATACTGTAGAAATTTTTTGGAGTTGCATGCCTTCTTTGCATTGAAGAAGGTCACTAACATTTTTTTCCCAATCACTTGTGGGAATTATTCTTGTAGCCTTGCAGTGGCAAAGGAGGTCGATAGTGAACTTAAAAGTATAGGGCTGGTAGAATTTTATTTAGAGTAGAAGAATTTTGATTCACTGGATAATATAGCAATGAAACTTCCTTGGGTAGCACACCCTCATGAGCTTCACTTAGAAGATTTTTGGGAAGATTTCTAGGATGATTTTGAGGTTTGGAATTGGCATTTTGTCTAGATGATGCAAGGCATGATGAAGCACCTCAAGCTTTGAAATTTTCCAAGAGGATTTTTTGGACACGGGGTCAACAGAGGACCCACAATACAAAGAATAGAGAGTAGATAAAATGGCTCTCCCTCTGGTGGATTGGGACACCCTGGAAGGTCTAAAAATTGAGGACATCACCTACAATGTGATTGAACATAGCCATGTGTATTTCTAGAAGGTGTGTCTGAAAAATACATGAAGAGTTGTCCCATCTTTGCAGGTATCAACTTCTAGGGTTGGAACTTCCTTAAAAAGTGAGGATAGGGGAAAAATAAAAGTTGGGACTCCACCCCAGATCCCATCAATAGTTCCCATCATGGAACAATTGCAGCTTCAACTAGTAGTGTCCCACTAGATGAAGGAGGCATTAAGAACCTGACTGGGCATTCCAGTTGTTACATCAGAACCTTCCCTCCCTTCTGGCTCCCCTTCACTAGTAGAATTAATGGTTTGGGTAACAAAGACTAGAGCAGAGGAGGAGCGTGCAACTATTTTGGATGTTGGGACCCCATTGGTAACCAGGAGGAAGAAGAAAAAGATAAACAATCCTCAGCCAAGGGTGGAAGTAGAGTTTGGGATGCCTGACATCTCCAAAGTACATATTGTCTCCTCAAACTCCCTTGAGCTAAAAAATAAGCTAGAAAATCCCCCAGAGACCTCTCCTCTACCTGATGACTAATGATATATTCAGAACAGACAAGCTTGTAAATTTACAAGGAGATATCAGGAGAGCGGTGGAAGAGATCACCACCCAAGAGGGACTAATAATCCCCACTGAAGGGGAAATACTAGAGAAGGAAGCTTTCATTGTGTAGGAAGTCCTAGTGGAAAAGGAGAAAGAGCCCAAATAGGTGGACATCTCTGATGCCGAGGAAAAGCAGGTCATAGATACCAAAGTGCAAGAGAAGAGGCAAGTGTAGGATGAGCAGTCAGCTTTGGCTGGGGGAAATGGACCTCTGGGAACAACCATAACCTCAACTACCATGCTCTAGATGCCTCCATCCACCTAGTGTGGCATGACATTTGGCCAAGTAATCCCAACAATATTGCAGGTAAATCTAGTGTGGACACCTTCACCACCTCTGCAGGATAAGCCAATAGAGGAAGATGTGTCTGCAGATGATGCCAGAGAAGAACAACAATAGCAGCAGAAGGAGGGGGAGAACCCTGAGGATATTAACATTTATTCTACTGACGTTACTAAGGAAAATGACACTGAGGTAGAAAATACTAATACCACAAGAGTGGATGATGCAGGTGGTGTGGAAAATACAGAGAAGGAGTCCGAAGAGACTCCAAATACCGGGGATGAACAAAAAAACCCTGGAGGGGATACACTTGATCAAACTTTGGCAGTAAGGAGACCCCTACCATCACAATGGTTGGTAGACTCTAAGAAGTGGAAGGCCCCAACAGAGGAAAAATCCCATTTCTCCCTAGTTGAGATGATGGCATAAGTGCAAGGCGCCCCAAAACAAAAGAAGGCCTGGACCCTCCATTCTATTTGGACTGGTTCAGGGGGAGATACACTTGCAATGGTTGCAACCCCTCCCCTAGATATAGATGCGGTGATAGTAAGGGCCAAAGATTATGCAATCATAGAAGTACCTCTAGGGAGGAGAGATAAGAAGGGTGAGCTAGACTTGTTAAGAGAGGAAACCTAGGCAGTTGAAGCCCGGTATGATAAATAGGCACAAAAGATGGAGGAAAGAGAGAAAAATGAAAATCTCCTCGGACTTCTAGAAAAAATTACATAGCCACTGACCAAAATCCATTTGGAAGCCTCCACCTCTGGACCACCTCTTCTGCAGGGTGACATGGATGCTCTCCAAGCCATGAAGAAGAAGGTGCAAGATATAGATGGGTGGATCGCCGATCAGATCAAGGCCATAAGGAAATTTTTAGAGGTGTTACTCCTAAACCTTTACTTGGTCAATAATCTCTTGGGCCAAGTAAATGGTGACATTGTCCTATGGGAATGGAACTTAGAGAAGTATGAAGGGTGAAAGACTGGATTAGAAGAAATAATAAATTCTGGTGAAGAGGCCATCACCAAGGCAGGAATTTTGGGAGAGGAATCATTTGAATTCCTCCTGACCCAGTACTCTAGACTTGGCCTCAATATTGAGGTGAGAAAGCAACTAGTTACAACCCTAAAAAATAAATTCATAGCGGTCTGGTATCCTTTGGACCTATACAAATAATTCATTGGAAGGGTTTCACAAGTTGATCCCTTCACAACCAAAACTTGTGCACCAGAGGATTATGTCCTCAGTAAATATGATGAGCTAATCGAGTCTTGGTATCAGTCTGTTGAAGACTTTGATGGAGGAAAATTATCAAGAATATCTAAGATGATGTTCTGGGCTCATGACTCCGTCAAGCTAGTCAATGAATTCTGGGATGGGGTCAGAGATGTTGAGGAGAAATTTGGAATTATCCATGACCGGTGGAATAGAATCAAGGAAACCCAGCTGGTGAGATTGCCTGGGTTTCCTCTCTTAACAAGAAGGGTGAGCTAGACTTGTTAAGAGAGGAAACCCAGGCAATCTCTCTAGATTCCAGGGAATCTCACCAGCAGGGTGTATTTTTGAGCATTCATTATTATTTGGGTGCAAGATCCCTGATTTGAGAATTTTGGATCCAATAGTTTTGTATTCTTTTGATAACGCGTGTCCAAGTTCCCCAGAGCTGACAGGTCATTATCTAGCAATTAATAGGGTGTTAGAAAGTAGGTGAGCCTGGTAAGGCATGTCAATTTGAGGGATGGCCCTAACAGGTGATCTTTCCAATGTGTCACTCCAACATTAACTACCTAGTGCATCAAAGAGAGTTAGTTGCATTTTTCATTAATGAGGCATGTAGCCTCAAGATTTCTTCTATTCTCTCTCCGACACTCTTCTTGAGGCCGATTCTTCCATCCTTTCTTCTTGTCTTCTTCTACCAATCTATCAGACCTCTGATCTTTTTGAGGTGATTGTAAAGTGGTGCAGGTAGTACCGACCACCGAATATTGTATTTTAATGTTGAGTGTATAGTTAGATTAGGTTAAACTTTAGGGAAAGTATGTGTATAAATAACAAGTCCAACTTTGTTTCAAGGGTTGGAAAAATTGATGATTTTTCTATCCAATACTATTAGCCATTAGCGTTTCATTTCTTAGTAGTTGCAAAGCTCAATGCTCAGTAGTTCTTAGTTGTTAGATGCTCCCTTGGGGCCATTGATGTACACAATAGTGATGCTTGAACAACCTGTTAATGAAGAAGGAAGAATTTTTTGGCAATGATTTTGTTAGTGTTCTAATCTCCAAGTTAGAAATATCTCTTTCGTGTTTTATGTTTCTAATGTCCTCTACTCTAGTGACTTATTAGATTAGATTATCTCATTTACCCTTAGCTATTGAACATGTATGAACTCCTGGTTCTGTATGCATTCACTATTTAGTGTAGTTCATTAGAGCATTGTTGATGTTAGAAATATGTGGTATGACTATAAGTAGAAGTAATGAACTCCTAACCTTGATCTATCTTTTTAATTTTATTTGGTAAAATCATGTGTGCTTGCAAGAAACCCTGACCTACTAACAAAATGCCCAAAGAAGACGAGTCAAAACTAGCTATCCCTCCAAAAAAAAATAGTCACTTGCCCAACTTAGCTACCAACACCGTCAAGACCTGACACTCATGTTCTTGAAGGCCCAAAGAATTTATTCCCTAGACAACCTTTATAGGCAAATTTGGTTGGTACCCCTCTACCCGGTGAAAACTCTTCCTCTCTTGATGAGACCGGTCACAATGTCCCGTCAACACCTATCTCATCATCTCTCTTGATATAACACTTACTACCAAATATTCTAAAATATTTTATAGTAGGTGTATGATCAAACCATAATTCATAAGGAGTCTTACTTGTACCTTCTCTGATCTAAATTATGTTCAGTGTGTATATAATAGTGCCAACTACTTCTCTAGTGAACATGTGACACATTTCCTTCTAGAAACATAGTTCTTGCATCATCTAATATAGTTTTTTTTATTCACTTTGCTATCACATTCTATTATGGAGTTCTAGGAGATGATGTTTGTCTGTATATTCCATTCTCTTCATAGTATGTATTAAATAGCTCTGATGTAAACTTTCCCCCTCTGTCTGATCTCAAACAATTTATCTTCAAACCAAATTCATTCTCAAATTTTTCTTTGAATAACTTGAATTTGTCAAATGCTTCAAATTTATCTCTCAAATATGTAACCCACATCATTCTAGAAAAGTCATAAACAAATAGTATAAAGTACCTTTCACCATAGTATGATCTTGTTCTTGTAGGACCACACAGATTTGTATGCACCAAATCCAACTTCCCTTTTGTTGAATAAGCTTTGCTTTTGAAAGTGCTTCTAGTATGCTTCCCATTACACACTCTCTACACATAGTGTTAGATGGCTTCACAATTTTAGGTAGATCTCTTCCTACTTTAGCATACTTTCCCTCACAATGTTATCAAAGTTAACATGACACAATATTCTGTGCCATAACCAACTATCATCATCCTTCGCAATAAAACAAGAAGCTTCAGATGTGTTTAGTTCAAATACATTACCTCTAGATTTAGTACCAGATACGATCAAGTCTCCTTTACATCTGATAGAGCATTTCCCATCAATGAATTTCAATTGATATCCCTTATCTACTAACTATCCAATACTCAATAGATTATTCTTAAGTCCATCAATAATTAATACATTGTCAGTGTTAGTCTTTCCATCCAAAGAGATAGATCCAACTCTAATAATAATATTGGGAGTATTGTCACCAAATCTGACAAGACCACCATCATATGATGTGAAAAACCATTGTCTATAACCCATTCAGATTTTTTTTCAACTCAGGATACTAAGGATTTTTCTTCATGCATAGGTTCATCATCCTGAATAGAAATAAATCTATTTTCATCATAGTCATTATCATCATCAGATATACCTTCACTAGCATAATAACATTCCTTGTCTTTTGAACACTTAGACTTGAAAAACTTAGGTTTGTGTTTTGGAACTCTTGTAGGAGATCTAGGTGCAAAATGACCAATCTTGTTACATGAAAAATATTTAAAAGGTAATTTGCCTTCAAATTTTCCCTTACCTCTCTTTTCTCTTCTAGCAAATAGTGCCACAACTTCATATAGCTTTCTTTCTTCTTCTTGTATCTATTCCCATTCATTAGCATAGGCTCCAAGTTCTTCTCTTAGGTCATTACTGTTGGTGTTTTCATTTCCAGATAAGGTCTTTTTGTTCTTGTGCACGGTTTCCTTGAATGCTGACTCAACTTTAGGTAAAGTGTCTCCCAATTCTGTGGCCTAAAATGTAGTTAGCTTTCCAATCAACATCTCTTTGGTGAATTTTGGTGTCAAAGGTATAATCTCCTCTATAGCTTGTACTTTGGTTCTATATGCAGCTGTCAAAGATCTGAGTATCTTTGGAATCATGTCCTCCTCACTATAAGTACCTCCAGAGTTTCTAATACCAGTAACCACTTCAGTAATTCTTTGTCCATATGCCCTAATATTATCATCTTCTATCATCTTTAGTGATTCCATCATTGTCTTCCATTTTTGTAGATTTTCCTACTTTGTAAACTTATCTCCAATATATAATGCTTCCAATCTTGTCTAGATCTCATGTTTAGAATCCAAGTCTTTTACTTTAGTGAATTCTCCTTCTGAAAGTGCATTGATAAAAGATTCCCTTGCAACCATATTACATGAAAATAACTTATTTTGATCTTTAGTAGCCTTCTCTAATTTATCCTCATTTTCTATCTTTTCATTCTTCTTTGTGATCATCCAATAATCAATTCCCAGACATAGAAAATGTGTTCTCATCTTGTTCTGTCAACTGTCAAAGTTTTCAAGATCAAACTTTGGACTATCCTTCCTATATTAAGTCATCTTTGGGATCACATCAAGCTTTTAAACTTTCTCTCTAAGGACCATAAGCTCTGATACCAATTGTTAGGAATAACAATCCAAAAGATAATTGAGAGGGGGGGTGAATCAGTTATGATACAGATTATTAAACTTTAAACTTTATAAACTAAATCTACAAATGTAAATGATAACACTGTAAATGCCAACACCATAACACAATACTTGTCGTCGAGGAAACCCTGTTAAAGGTAAAACACTAGTGGGAATTAACACCGACAAATAATGTATTAAGAGTATAGTATCCTTGTTAAAATATTTAGCCCTATTAGCAATTTGTTACAATTTTATAGTATATAGTCCATGTTAGGAGATAACCCCTCTTAGGAATCAAGTGAAATAGTAGGCTCACTGCCCATGAGCACTGCCCAAAGAAGGTTAAAACCACCCTCAAGGATTCACAATCCGAACAAGTCTATATACCAAATATACAATCCAGTGAACTGTCTAATAGTAACTATCTTTTCTTGGTCAGTTCCAACAAAGTACTCTTCTCATGAACTATGTGCTACATTCAGTAGTCAAACAAGCTTCACAAATTTCACATCTTTTCTTTTCAGTCTTTGTCACATCTTTTCAAAAGAAAATATCACTCATATATACCTTCTGACAATAATTCATTAGGTCATCCAGTTAAGCTTTCCTAATATACAAATAATTAATCAGGTCGGCCAATTAAGGATTTCCTATGTAGAAATAATTATATAACCCCTTGCTAAGATAAAAAAAGGTACCTAAAACAAGTAAATGTCAAATATAATCCATCACTTATACTTCCAGATCTGCAATCCACACTCACAATTTATTTTACACGCTACATGTCTGAAGTCAGCCAACAATTAGGTCTGCTCCACAATACACACCACAGCTGATGTCACCAATCATCAAACAATAATCAAACTCAACCCATTATTCCAACATATGTCAATTGTTTGACACTAAGCTTGCTTCATCTAAAATATCTTTGTCAGAAAGATATGCCCAAAACATAGAGACCTGCTCTGTCTAGAATCACAATTACAGTCCATAAACCAATTTTCACAAATTCAACTATAACATCTGTAATATGCACCATAAAGCCAAGAGACCCTAGGAATAAGGTCAACACAAATTCTTCTACATAAATCCAACTTCTATCATTTTGAAACATCCGTACAGTGTCCGTACACTTCTGCCAGTCAAGTAACCAGTTTGTCTTCTCCATAGAAATATATGTTGACATCAGTGACAGAACATGAATATCAATAGCATGATAAGTACCCAAAATTGATATCATCCAATAGTTCCCAGTGAGATTCCCGCTTTAAATGTCAAAATCATGTCCAATTCTATCAAAATCCCTTTGCAAATAATGATCTCCGAGCCTTGAAATTCAAAAAGTGTGTAAAACCCTAAGTCCTAGGTTAGTTTTCATGCATATTCAAGAGAAAACCCTAGTTCTTCAAAATGGTTTCTATTTCACAGTTACTTTTTCAAAAAATATCTGAGTTACTTAAGTCATGTGCCTATTTTCATATTTTATAAGTTGGTCGTGATGTCTCTTTAAGCCTAAAGAATATTCCTTTTTTCTTTTGAGACTTAGTGAAATGCTTTGGTCATGTTATCTCCATAAGAAAAGAATATGCTTTCAGTGTTCAGGATATTTCATGCAGGCCATTGATGAAGATCTTGATCTTGTGGAGTGTGGAGTGTGGAAAGTCTCATTCAAAACCCTAGGGTTAATGAAATCCTTTAGCAACTTTGAGATCATTCAGTTGCGCAGTCTCAAAAGAAAATCAAGGTTAAAGATGGGTTGAAGTTCTCAAGAAGTCACGTGATCGCAAAAGTAAATAAGAGTTAAGTCAAAAGATATGAGATTAAGTGATATCCATTGATTTTCAAGATAATCTAGTGGTGGGTGTGAAGACTCACAATAAACTCTTTAATTAAGAAATCTCAAAGTGACTTCAAATTCATTTAGTCGCGGTATCTCACAAGTGAACCAAGGTTTAACAGATGAGTTAAATACATTCAGTCATGAGATCTCTAATGAAAAAAGGTTAAGTTAAAATATATGAGATAAAGAGACTACCATCCAATGCAAGGTTGATCCAGTGGTCAGTGTTAAGTCGGGAGATAAAATTTAAGATGGATAAAATTCTAAGAGATCTCGCGACTACCGTCAGATTAAATGAAGATCTAGAGGCTGGCGTTCAATCTCAAAGAAAACCTTGAGTTAGATAAGTTATACAGTGACAACAAGATTTAGTTAGTCATGAAGTATCAATAAGAACTATGGTTAATAAAATTTATGTAAAACTCAAGTGAAGTTTGCAGCAAAAAGACATGAACCTCGAAAGAGAAAAGATTTAGTGGATAGTGTGAAGTCGCTGATAAAAGTCAAATAGTCAAAGAAAGTTTAGGGATTCAACGATGGTGATTCAGATATGGAAACATGTCTAAGTCATTCAAAGATCCAAGGTTTGTATAAAGTCTCAATGTAAACCTGAGGTTAAGAAATTCATCCTGCGACTTGGAGATAGCTTAAGTCATGAATTCTCAAGATGAACTGCAGTTAAAAACAAAGCTAATGAGATTACACCTGAAATGTTGGATAAAAGTTGATCTAAAGGTAGTCGCGAAGTCTCAAATCAAATGGGGAAAGTACAAAATGGATATGAGATTTCACGCAAACTATCTGATTGAAAGAAGATCTTACGATGGTCAGGTAATCTCAAAAGAAACTCAAGGTTAGTGAAATCTTAAAGCGACTTTGATGTTGCACCTTTGCATAGTCTCTAAAGGAAATAAAGGTTTAAGCAAGAGTTATTTTGAGCCTTAGTCTTGGAGTCTCAGAAAGAAGCATGAGTTAAGAGATTTCTTTTAGTGATTATGAGATGAACTTTTATCAAGGTGTTGATTGTGTGGTGATCGTTAAGTCTCAGAACAAAATTGGAGTTAAAGATAACTTAAGTCACTGAAGGAGACAAGAGTAAGAGCAAGGTAAGGTATAAGGTTTTCTTTCACACCATGTTGTAAATTCATCAGCCAATCAGAACATAGGGATTATGACAACATGTTTAAAGAGTTGTTGAGTTGTGATAAATGAGCCAATCATATCAGATCTTGATCCTGTTTTGAATATTATAAGGTTTTAAAGGAAAAAGAACTCATTCAAAATTGATCACCTATTAGCTTCAAATGCCATGGCTAGAAAAAAAAATTGATATCACAGCATGTAGAAGTAATGACATAAGTGATTGAATTTTAAATTCATGATTTCAAAATAAGGTTTGTGCATTGATTTCTCTGAATAAGTAGGCATTATAATTGTTCATTTCGTTTCACCTAGAGTTTCAATTTTTAGAGAAAATTTTGCATAAGTGATCAATGGTTTCAAGAGAATAGAGCTATGCAGATTTACATAGTTAAGAAAGATATTTGATTAGTTGCAATTCAGAACACAAAAGATGAGAAGAGCAGTGAGCATTACCTCAATTAGCAGGAAAAGTAGAGATGGTGATGATGATCTAAAGGGAAAGAAAAATTACTCAGAGGAGTTCATAGCTCTCCTTCTAGGATCCAATCAGGGAAAGAAGGTAAATGATGAATACCTTGGTGAAATTTTTTCTTACATTAGAGATGCAAAGACACCTGATTGTTCAGGTTATCATTTCTTTAATTACTTCCATAAGAATAGTGAGGGTCCTATGCCTATGTCAAACCCTTGGATGTGGATTTGTTGTTGGAACTAGCTAGTAGATATGTTACAATTTCAAAGACCATTAAGAAAGATGATTTCACAATCCTAGTAACCCTTGATAGGGCATCATTCATGAAAGAATTTAATATATACAACCCCTAAACAATAGAGATAAATCTTAAAGCCTTAACTGCTAGATATACTAGGGAGGCCAACATTGTAGCCAAATTGATTCGAGCCCATGTGCCGAAAGAAACTATAAATTATATAGCACCTTTCCCTGGTGATAATGCACCTTATTTCTACAAGGACCTGACATTCTACATAAAATACATTTCTTATGCCCTGTGTAGAGTTTTAGGGGTTGATAGTGGAAGAGAAAGAGTGTCCTCTGATACGCTAATGATAATTCTAGACTTGCAAAGTCTCTATGTCAGTACCGATTGTAACCACCTGAATTTGGTCTGTCAAAACTATGGACCCTATTTTCCCTAAGTGTGATCATACCCTTGATTTATGTCCAAACGACCCTGTTACTGCTTGGCATAATTCTTTTAATCAATTTAATATCCTAGGTGATTTTTATCACTGATTTATA
>MU226944.1:1408951-1442120 GCA_018584345.1 Thuja plicata
TCTAGTTACTTGTAGGGTTGATCAAATGCATGGGGATCTTCTATTTAGCAAGGATTATAGTGCACCTACTGACTTTTCTAAAGGTAAACAAAAGTCAAAGTGTGTTAATAAAGAAATGAATGTTGTCCATGAGAGTGGTGGCATCGTATTTGAGAGATCCAAAGTATTACATGATCAGAATTATGTGTTTGATAGAGGAAATAATAATTGTTCCTTTTTTGGGGGGGCCTGAGGCCACCCAATTTCACTTTGATTCAGATTAAGTGTGGATACTTGGCCTACTTCTCCATAGATAGCTGGAATCTCACTTAGCCAAGTGCTTACTTTACTGTAAGTTGAAATCCTTTAACAAGGTAGATTGTAATGATCTTTAGTTCTTAACGGAATAGACCTTTAACTAGGTAGATTGCATGTTGCAATCAAACTCTTGTAGCCCTAACAGGCACACTTTATTGCTCCAGTAGTGAATATTTTGTGGGTGTCATCCGCACACCAATTTTACCTATTTGGGTTTCTAGGTTACCAAAATTTTGTGTTATGAGCTATACATTTCATGTTGTTGATGCATCTAATATTAGGTTAAATTCATATATGTATGAATGTGGATCAATTTGTTTTAAGTGGTTAATTTTTAGGATCTGATTCACCCCCCCTCTCAGTATCTTGCTTTCCCCATTATTGTACTTCCAATAATTGGTATCAGAGCATAGTTCACCTACAAAGGATTTTTATCATCTTGTGAGTACAAATCTCAAGATGGAGGTTTACAAGTTGGGTAAAGTCATTAAGAATCACAAGATCGAGATTCAACTAGCATTACATTAGCTTGAGATAGCAAGACAAGAGTTGAAGAAATCATTGACAGCTAGGAAATATTTGGCCAAACAAATGAATGATCCTCATTACCAGGAAGATAACACTGCAAATCTATTTTAGAATGGAGATTCTACTGAGAGTGATGTAGTAATTGCAGATCAACTGGAAAAGAACAATACACTATGTGAAGAAGTCTGAAACTTGAAAAGAGAACAATAAATACAGACAGTAAGACTATGTGAAGTAGTGGAAAAAAAGAAGAAAGCTAAAGATGACAAAGCTATGGCAGAAGAAGATAAAAGAGTGATAACTATCAGACTTGATGAAAGGATACATGATGTGATAATGATGACAATCAATCAAGTTGACATGGAAAATCAGCTACTACTTGCAAATCAGGAGATTAGTAGGAAAGATATGGAAATTATGAATCTAAGAGCTGAGAACAATCAATTAAAAGATGACTTGAAATCTGAGAAGGAACTGAATGAAAGGTTGAATAAACCTGATGAAGCTTTGAATCATTTTGAGAATCTATTAGAAGCATCAAGGAGGCCAAAGGATTCTTCTAGATTAGGTCACACTAAACTAAAGACATCTACTAAGAAAGAAGAATCATCTAAGAATGGTGAAAGGAGGAATGCAAAGAAAAAGCACAAAAAGCCTATTTCCCACCACTGTGGAAAACCAGGTCATACAGAAAACATTTGTCAAAGCAAGAAAGGTAAGTCCAATCCTAAACCTAAGTTCAATGGTTACTATTTTAATTGCAAGAAATTTGGACATAAAGCACATGAATGTTGGGCTGAAGCAAGTGATGCACCTCCCAAACCAAGATTTAATGATTATTGTTACAAGTGTCAGAAACATGTTCATAAAGCACAAGACTATAGATGCAATGCTAAACAACAATAGACATCAAAGATACAAACAAAAGCATCTAGGAAAGGCAACACTTACAACTAGGATTGTAATACAAGGCAGAGTTTTCATTACTATGAAGAATATGGACATGCACCCGAAGATTTATTAAATACACATTTTAGAGGGAAATCTAAGAGTTGGATGAATGGAAGCTTAGTCTGTTTTAGTTGTTTGAAGATAGGTCACACTAAGAGAGAGTGTAGAACAAGAGTTCCTACTCCTATTGTTGAAGAAATAAGAGCACAAATGAACCAGACATGGGTAAGGAAAATAGAGCCGAGCAATAGTGAATCCACTGAAGTCGAGGTCACCCAATCCAATGGATCAGGTGATCACACCATCGCTAACTGAGTATTAGTGGTATATAAGGAAATGCATTTAAATTTCAAATCTTACATCAGTTCCTAATATGAAAATGTGCAAAATTCCATATCTGCATATGTTAAGATGCACTAGGACATATTTGTGACAAGTGCCAAGAAGAGTTATCTGCACTATAGGGTCCGAGTTGGTTAGCTAAGTAAGTTGTGTGATGGTCGAGTATGGTAAGCCGAGTGGTATGCAAGTTGTTTTAGTCAACCAATGATAGCTAGCTTGCACTAACATAATGGGAAGAATATTTATTGCTTAACTATCTTGACCTTTCAATTCTATATAAGGACAAATAGTCTATTATTCATTTTACCATGTGATTTTCAGCATTCACAGAGTGATCGAAGAAGTTGCAGAATTGATCTTAGTAAAGGTTGTTTCAAAAATTTTGTCAGTGTGTTGTTGGCAACCCTAAGTTGAACAATGTGAAGTGTTACTTGCTACCATGTTCTTCATTCTTGAACCCTAATTTCAGAGATTATGGCTGCAAGTTCTTCTGCACTAGTCAAAGGAATGGAGGAGGAGCTGAAAAAATTAAGCTAGTAAGAAGTGATGCATGTGCACCACCTAACTTTCAAGCCGTTCCCAAAAGCATAATTTTAAGTGATCTAAATAGAGCCCTCTAATCAATCCCACCAAAGGTACTTATGATCCACGATGTTAGATCCTATTACATGGTTAAAATTGGCGAAGTAGGTGATAATGAATTGAGGAAATCCTACAACAAGTTATGCAAAAATGGAATTCTAAAAGACGAATTCAAGCATTTAGCTGACAAAGGGTTAACTCGTGCCCTAGATTTTTTACCATACTTTAAGGATGAATGGATCAAGGTTGTACTAATCTGAGTTCATAATATGCATATATGGATGGACAATGGACCAGTTAGGATCACAAATGATATTATTCATTGAGTAACTAGATATCCTGTTATCAGTGGTAAATGAATAATGAGAGATCAAAGTAAAGAAGAGATTGCAGCTAACACTGGAGTTGTCTGGAATAATAGAGGTATGACTATCTCTATATTTGAATATTTAGAACTTGACTTTGGAGTGTGAGTAATTGCACACAAGTTCTATCAGTCAAGCTGACTAGATAGTGTTCCTTGCACAGTCGTAGACCAAGCATGGAAGATAGTTAAGAAGAATCACACCTACGACCTTGCTGAGCTGTAATTGACACAACTAGCTGAGAACTTACTATCTATCAGAAAAGCTAAAAGCTCATCATGTAAGTTTGGCTCTTTACTAGTTTGTATATTCTCCTATGTACAAAAGTCATTTCCTACACTAGGAAATATTGTTTGGAAGAAGGATAGACCTATTACTGTATGTATGTGTTGAAATCCTACCTGTTGGGAACACACTTAGACATGAAAATGTTAGAGATATAAATCATTTAACTATACTAACATGTCTAAAAGCATACTATAAAAAAAATAATTGATTCTGGTCACAATCTCTGATGAGCTAAACAAGGGCACCCAATGCCTTGTTGATTTTCTCTTAGAGAAGATTTGTGGGTGTGCTCTCCCAACACAATATTTAAAATCCCACTAGATTCTAGATGCAAGCAATGGGTTGAAGCTATAATGCAACTAATGGGTGTGATGAAGAGCTCAAGAACAAGTATGAGGAACTTGTCTCAAGCCTTCACCACTGAAGATGAAATTACAAGAACTAAACTAAAATGAAGATGCAAGAAAAAAGAAACTATGATTCATTCCATAATTCCCTAAGATGTGATTTCTAAATGAGCTAGAAGCATGAATATGAAAATAAGCTATAAAATTCAAACACTAAACTAGCATGATAACAATGCATAAAAGGGAGATTATTTTCTCTTGACAATGGCCTCTATTTATAGATTTTTTGGAGGAGAGAGAGGGCTTGGATGAGGTGGAGCTCATGTGGTATCCACATAGGTGCCACATGAAGGACACATAAGCCATGCAAGAGGCCCACTTTGCTCAAACATGTGTGAGAAACTTTGGATGTGATGGGTCAAAGTGTACTTAAAGTACACATGTGAAGGATCTTGTAAGAGGTGTAAGAGATTTGAGCCAATGAAACACTTTTAGAAAGTGTAAGAAGGTGTCATCATGGGTGTAAGAAACCTTGTTGGCACCAAATAAGGATTATTTGGATAAAGGCAATTTTTGAAAATTTGCTCACACATCTGTGAGAAAATTATTAGGACTAATTGGTGTAGGAATCAAGAAATTAGTCTAATTAACCTTAGTTAATTAGTGAATAGGTTTATTTGATGAGAGTGATGTGAAGTAGGGTAGGATCTAGGTTTAAATTAGCTTAATCTAAATTTAAAATTTAGATTAATTTGGTTTAGTAGAATTTAAGCCATGTGGAGGAATAAATAAATTAAAAATTTATTTAAAGGGTATTAATGAGGGATAATGTATTAAATAAGATTTAATACATCAAAAGGGGGTAGTATTTAAATTAAATTTAAATACTAGGGAAAGTGAATCATATTTAATTAAATAAATTTAATTAAATATATAGAAGAATATAACAAATATAATTAATTAAAATTAACTATAATGTTATGGAAATATTAATTAAATTAATATAAGGATGATTTTAGATGTCTACATTTTGCCCCTCTTTGATGCGACGTCAAAAGTAGTGTCATGTCAAAGAAAAGAAAATAAGATGCCCCAGAGAGGTCAGGAGAACCTACGGCAGCGAGAGCGGAGGAGTGTGCCCCCTCCAGAAAATAATAGGAAAAATACCATTTTTAATAAAATTTTCTCAAAAAAGGTGGGAAAATAGGGAAAGAGGACCAATTGCATGGCGTGTCCAAGGAAAATGGGGACTAGAATAGGGAACAAGGAGAAGAACAGAAGAAACAGGTCCCAAGGGGCTATAAATAGTCCACCAGGGCCCATAGACAAGTCATTTTCACTCACAAAGAGCAAAAAGAGAGAAGAGAAGAGTGATGGTACCATACTGAGAGTGAGCATAGCTTAGAGAGCGCATTTAGGTTCACCAGAGACCAGCAGATGTAGGACCATTGGTGAGTATTCAACCACCTCCTAGTCAATTATGCATTTAATGCATTTTTAGGTGTTCAGAGTGTCATTAATGCATCTAAAAGCTGGCACACAGCGTAGATGGTGATCACCTGACCATTGTCTGTGCAGATGGTGATCAAAAAATCATCATCCTCATAGATGACCAATCTATGATTGGCGTCTGCACAGACAGAGATTGATCAATCTCCGTCTGTGGCAGCAGAGGAAGACAGGAATGCACAACGGAGACGGCAGAGTTAGAACTCCACCGTCTGTGTAGCAAAAATGTGGCAACAAAAAATGTCATCTCTACAGTCTGGCATTTGTGAAGATCTGCCAGCTCCGTAGACTAGCAACTGCGAAAGTCCACCATCTACGAGAGTCAACCACCGTCTATGCGGATTGACCCAAAAATGGAAGAAAAAAGAGGAAGCAGGGGAAAGACAAGTGTCCAGGAGCAATTTTTGATGCCTCGGATGAGCTTGGGACATATTTTGATGTCCCAGAATGCTATATAATGTCTGACATGAGTGTGCTGGATGGAGGAGGATACCATTACCTTCCGAGAAAGGGAGTGCTACCCCGTGATGATGGAGCTAGAGTAGCAGCTGACAACAGTAGAGTGGAGGATTGTCACATTATGTGGGCTAGAGAATGTACAACATTGGCCACATCTGCGAGTGCATAATGCACTTATGTCTGCGTTGATCGAGAGGTGGCATAGTACCACTTCTAGCTTTCACTTCCTGACAGGGGAAGCGACGATCACCCTTCATGATGTGTGGAGGATTTATAGAGTGTTGATTCGAGGGTTGATACCTGAGTACTACTTCAAGGGGTCAGAGCCATACATGGAGATGGCATTTGGTTGGAGATTTGCAGATCTGCCTACTACATAGCAGTGGATGTCTTGGACAAGGGCAATGATGATGGAGCCACGGCTGTAGTGGGTGGCCCTATACTTGGCCGGTTTGATAGGGGGAGGACTGATGCCTGATCATGTAGGCAAGGGATTTCCTATGGGCTGGGTGTGGGTTCTAAGTAGCATGGTGGAGGATGGAGACTAGTACTGCTAGGGATATACCATCCTTAATTAGTTATATTATGATCTACACATGTGCGCCTACCGTAAAGGTAGGGAACTAGGTCTTAGATGCATGCTTCTTCTTGTATGGGCATGGGAGCATATTGCGGTCGTATGACCAATTAGGCACTGAGAGACCAGAGCGGCTTACAAGCCATTCATATGCAGATATAGGCAACTTATTAGCTATGAGGCCATAGATTCAGTCGGTTACTGGTGATAGAGACTGGATGAGATGGGGGACATACAATGGGCACCTTATGCAGGGTGTGAGGCCTGGGGTCATAAGATCCTACAGTAGGATAGCTACATAGAGGAAAAGTTTTATAACTCATATTATATGAGGTTTGTTGAGACTGACTACTGGTTAATTGGGAGGATGACCCATATGATCTCTAGATACATGCCGACAAGGGTATGGAGACAAATGGGATAGGTATAGGAGGCGGTGCCAGATGGGTTCCCACATCCACTGGTGACCTGAGAGGTGAGGAGTATCTAGGGGATGGGGGTAAATTCCCGCATAGCACAAGCATCATTTATGGGGATGATCAAGGTCCCATGGATCAAAGCACGGGAGTCGTTACTGGATGTAGGCGTAGTCCTAGCATATGCTCAGTGGTGGGCTGCTCATAGACTGATCAAATTGATAGTACCAGGGATTGTGCAGGAGGATGAGAAGCCAAGGGCCAGAGGAGATGGAGAGGGCTAGGACAAAGATGTTGATGATGATGAGGATGGATGAGGTAGAGGAGGGGCTGGAGGGAGGAGAGTCTGACCTACATTTGCAGCATAGAGGCAAAGAGGACATGTGGAGATACCTATGGGGGTCAGCCTCCCATAGTGCCAGTGCTCAGGTACAGGGATATGATGATCTACAGGGGCCACCGAGATAGGTGCAGGGGCCACAAGGGCCAATAAGATAGGGATAGGGGCCACAGGGGCCATCAAGATAGGGACAGGGGCCACCAGGACAGGTACCACAAGCGAGCTATGTAGCCCAGGATACTCATGATATAGTTATAGTAGAGCTGGATAGTCTTCAAACTAAACTGGGCAGGGTACAGAGCTTGCTAGTGATGTCTCAGGCGACCAAGGTGAGCATGCAAATAGAGATCTAGAGGTTGTAGGGGGTACTAGTGACTACTCAGGCCACAGCGAGCAGCTTACAGATAGAGTTGGCTAGGGTACAGGGGGAGCTAGCAGCAGAGACCGCTTAGGGGGATAGTGCACAGAGAGCACTAGATATTTTATAGGTTCAAGTGGATAGTGGCAAGTTTGCCATTATTAAGGAGCATGGGGATCCTTCAAAGGAGCTGGCAGTGATGTCATCACATATATAAGCTCTAACCGCAGAGTGAGACCTAGCATGGAGACGTGAAGAGGATTATAGAGTAGATTGAGATATAGCTTGGTTGGCAGGCAGGGTTGCAAGTTTGGGTCAGATGATGGCAGATATGATGGCAGCGCAGAGAGAGGCTAGGCAGAGAGGACAAGAGGCCACATACTATATAGGGCTCTATCATAATGTAGTGCTAGAGGAGGCATGATGGTCTACTTACTCAGAGAGAGTGTAGATAGAGAGCATAGGATGAGGCTCATAGGGATCGGTGGGGTTACCACCACACCCAAACAGTGGTGTAGGACCATCACGGCCACCATCACGATTTGTCTCAGACCAGTTTTGATACACATTTTTGACACATTATGTATGATTTTGACATTTTGAGATATATACATGGAATTTGTGGACTATTGGGACTGTATGGACTCTATTTATGATGTTTAAATGATATGATGTTTATATAGGATGTATGGATGCATTTATATTACACATATTTTATGACTGACATGCAGGATGAGATGAATGTATATGAATATGCTGACGTATTTGTGATGTAGGGATGAGATGTTTATATATATGTTAGATGTGATGTGTTAGTGCTTTATAGATATATGTAATGTGATGGTAAATAAATGTAAATGAATATATGATTTGTGAAATGTGTAATTAATGAATGAATCTTAAAATGACATAATAATGCAACTAAATGATGAATGGATAATGAATGTAACTATATGCAACTATAATGTGAGCAATGTAACTAAAATGTGTAAACTTAATGAGTAATGATTACTGAAGTAACAATGCAACTAAATAATGATTAATGATTAATGAACTAAATGAACAATGCAACTGTAATGAATGAATGTAATAAGAGACATATGAGGACACTATTTTTGTGTGTATCAAATAGGTCCAATAAAATCACTTAGATGACTGGATAGGGGAAATAAATAGAAACCTTTGCCAAGAGCAACATAAAAATGAAATATGACCTAGCTACATTGCAAAAGCTAACTACATGATGATGGTGGGATTGATACCATGTTAATGTTGGAGAGAACACCCTAGTTTGATATTGAAAAAGGAGTTTTGCACCATGTGCTAGAAAACACAAGTGACATGGTTCCTTTGCGTGGACTAGACTCTTAGACAAATAGGTTGTTAGGAAAAAGAATGCTAGATATCAGATATGATGAGATCTATGAAATGTTACTCATGAGGAGACGCAGTACATCAAGATCTTTTGAGGGATTTGAGATCCATGAATCCTGCCCCCAGTGAGGCATACATAGTCATAACTAAATATCAAAACATAAATGCACTAAAAAACTATGACAAGTAGATCATACCACAAATGAAACGTATTTCATTATATACTCACCATAATGAACCGAGATATAAAAGATCAAGGCTGTCGCAATAAGGACATAGTAAAACACAAGATAAAATCAACAAAAAGGCATCCTGACCAAGTGGTCATTTAGTCTAAAAGTTCTTGCCATGAATAAATTTGATGTGAGGATTGATAGAACAACTGAATCTAGAAGGATGCATCCTGATGGTCCAAGGATTGATAGAAAATGAGAATTCGCTGGCAAGAGCTTGTGATTAGAATGATTGATAGGAAAGTCAATCTATCTCCTGATTTGTTTGAAATGTTTGCGATCATTGTGTCTAGGACAAAGCTCAGTATTTGAGATGGTAAGCTTAGTCGTGCAGGAATTTTTATTACAGAGGTGGAAAATGGTCAAGGAACTACCTGCACAGATATGGGTAGTGACTTTAATTATGATGGGCAATGTATGTTGCATGGAAAGAAAGTGGAAACAGATGGTGGATCTGACTACACATGGTGCTTGAAATAGGTTTTCACCATGGTACTTATCCATTACGCCACCGAAGTGGTTTTCACAGATGAACAGATTTATTTCTCTTTCTCTTTTTCATTTTTGTCAAGCTTTTATATTTTTTATGCTTTTTTGACTTTTTTTATTTTTTTGCTTTTGCTTACTTTTTTAATGTTTTTGGATTTTCTTCTTTTCTAATTTTTTGGATTTTTGAAAATTTCTACTGTACAATGGACTACTGATGGATCAAGCATAGAAGTGCTTGAGATGTACAATATTTATAGGATCAGGGAGTGGGATCTCCCTCTGGTGATGCAATCTAATAAGCCCCAAAACTATATTTTGTTGTGACAATGAAGGGCCCCAACCAATTAGGCTCAAACTTTCCTTTCTTTTCACGGTTCTGGAGGTTCTTCATATTGTGCTACAAGACAAGATCACCAACCTGAAACTAATGAGGCTTGATCCTTTTGTTGAAATGAAGGCAAAGGAAATTTTGATACATGCGAAGGTGCTCTAGGGCATTGAGGCATCTCTCATTGAGGAGTTCCAACTCTTGCAAGCGGGAAATTCTATATTCTTCTTCGGACAACAGATTCTTGAGAGAAATTCTGAGGGAAGGGAGCTCAATTTCAATGGATAGAATAGCCTCAATACCGTAAACAAGGGAAAAGGGAGTTGCTCCTGTGGGGGTTTGAATGGAGGTGTGGTAAGCCCAAAGGGAAGGATTGAGGTGAAGGTGCCTATCGCGGCCAGCTTCATCAACTATTTTCTTGAGGATTCTGAGGATGGTTTTATTCATAGCCTCATCTTGACCGTTGCTTTGACCCACTTGGTAAAGTACTCTATAGAAGCAGGGATGTATTTATGGCCACTGGAACAATTAGGGAAAATCTGGCCAACAAGGTTGAGATCCCAACATGAAAAATTCCAAGGGGTGATAGCGGGCTGGAGGGATTGGGAGGGGACGTGTATCAAATCACCATGTTGATGACAAGGTACACACTTCTTCACATAGTTGTAGGCATCTTTCTCCATAGTAGGCCAGTAATATCTAGTGTGTAAAAAATTCTTGGCCAAAGTAAGTCCACTAGAGTGAGCCCCACAGATTCCTTGATGTACCTCCTCCAAGGAAATTTTTTCTTCATCAGAATTCAGACATCTTAAAAGAGTTCCATCGAAATGCTTTCGGAAAAGGGTATCAACGAGGATTGTGTATCGGGAAGTGCAGAAAATGAAGGTTTTACATTGGTTGGGGGTTAAATTAAGTGGGGTATGTCCATTGCAAATGTAGGAATAGACTTCTTGGTACCATGGGGAATTGGGATCAGCAATTTCACACACCATTTCAGAATTTGGTTTGTCATAGGCAGGGACCGTAATATTCTCAACAAGAAACTCACACTGTGCACTGTGTTCTGGCATAGTGATCAAGGACCCAATTGTTGCCATGGAATCTATTGATTAGCTCAGTGAAATGCATTTTAAGATCCTCAATTGTGTAGCGATAGAGAAGAAACTTGTCATCCTTCATTTGATATTCATCCATAACTTGTTTGATAACCAACTTTGAATCACCAAGCACCAGTAAAGTGAGAATCTTCCATTGTATGGCCTGTCTAAGTACAAGTACAAGGGCTTCATGTTCTGCAATGTTGTTGGTACAAGGGAACTATAATTTATAGGATTTAGGGATAAGATCCCCTTTTGGCATAACAAACAAGATTCTAGCCCCCGATCCTTTCTGAGTGAAGGATCCATCAGAATAAAGCTTCCATGGTGGACTCAGGACAAGATTAAGGACTGACTCATCTGGAAAATTTGTGATCAAAGGATGTTTACCATCAATAGGTGCTTCAACTAACTGATCTACAATTACTTGTCCCTTGATAGCTTTTTGATCCACATAAACAATGTCAAACTCACTAAGAATCATGACCCATTTTGTTATACGACTAGTAAGAGCAGCACGTGTCAGGAGATACTTGAGTGGATCAATTTTGGAAACAAGATGAATGTTATGATTGAGCATATAATTTCATAGTTTCTGCGTACAAAAAATAATAGCCAAACATGCCTTCACAATTAAGGAATAATTCAACTCATAACCAATAAGAGTCCTACTAAGATAGTAAATTGCTCACTCTTTGTCAGTATCATCTAATTGTGCCAGGAGGGCTCCTAATGCAACCTTTATAGCATATATGTACAAAATCAGAGGATGACCAGCAACAGGTGGTACCAATACAGGTGGATTAGCCAAATAGCCTTTCAGTTTCTCAAATGCATTTTGACACAAGCAATCCCACTGGAACTTGATTTCATGCGGAGGAGATGGGAGAATGGATGCACCTTATCTACTAGTTGTGACATGAATCTATTAATTGATTGCAATTTTCCTTATAAATTGCATAATTGCTTCAATGTTTTGGGTGGTGGCATCTCTAGGCTTGCTTTCACTTTCTTTGGATCAACTTCTATTCTACGCTATGACACTATGTATCCCAGTAGTTTACCAGATTGTACTCCAAAAACACACTTCTTAGGATTCAACCTAAGCTTATATTTCTCCAATCGCTCAAAAATGGTAGTAAGAATAGGAATATGTGATTCCCTTTTTTTGGATTTACTTAAAAGATCATCCACATAATCTTCCATGATGACATGTAAAAGGTCATGAAACATGGTAGTCATTGCTTGTTGATAAGTGGCTCCAGCTTTTTTAAGGCCAAAAGGCATCACCTGATAATAGAAGGTGCCCCAAGGCATTGTAAATGTGGTTTTGTGTTGGTCTTATGGTGCTATTCTAATCTGATTGTAACCTGAGAAACCATCCATAAATGACAACATTTCATGTCTAGCAGTCAAATCCACTATAATGTCAATATTTGGGAGTGGAAAATCATCCTTGGGACATGCAAGGTTTAGATCTCTGAAATCAATGCAGATGTGAATGCCCCCAGTAGGCTTACCTACTGGTACAATATTAGAAACCCATTTAGGATAATCAATTGGTTTGATTACTTCATCATCCAACATTTTCTGAAGCTCTACTTTGACTACCAATGCGACTTGCAGATGCATCTTGTGAATTTTCTTCTTGACAGGTTTTACACTTGGATCTATGGCAAGATGATGCATGAAAAGATCTGTATCTAGCCCGAGCATGTCTTTGTAAGTCCAAGAAAAGTTGATTTTATGTTTATGCAAGAATGTTGTGATGTCTTTCTTTTCTTGATCACTGAGAGAAACTACAATGTAGGTGATATGTGGATCTGCTTCTATGTCGAGATTGATTGGAATAGTGTCTTCGATAATCATAGAGGACACTTCTAGTTCTAAAGATATAAATGGAAAGTCAGCCTCTCCCTCATCTAGAGCCTCAAAAAGGTTTTCACTAGAAGAGACGTCCTTTATTTTATCTTTTTCTTCATCCAAAGGTGCCTACAAGAGGTTTTCACCAGAGGATTTATTTTCATTTTTTTTTTATTTTTCATTTTTGCGACTGAGAGAGTTGAATTGGCTATCAAAGTAGGCTTGTTCACTATAGTGTATCTAATGTTCATACTCTTGGAGATTCTTAAGTCCAAAGAGGGCTAAAACTGCCTCATCTGAATCACAAACATCCAAAGATGGTGGTGATTCTTGCTGATCCCAGTCAATTAATTCAGGGTTTGTGAGGGGTAAAGGAGGGGATGAAAGGTTAGCTTGGGTGATAGTGAAGACGTGGTGATTTTTTTTTAGATCATCTTGAATATGTCGAAAACAATTTTGAAGAAATCTTCCTTAGTGTGTGAATCTAAGGCAACTAGACAATAATCCTTAGCAAAGTAAGTCTTGGTTTCTATGGACCCCAATCTATGTCCTTTACGATAGTCATTGGCTATTATGATCTTCTCCTTACCTGTTTCATTAGCTCCAAGGCCAGTACCATGATATCCCATAATTTTGACAATGGGAGTAACCTTAGGATACTTTCCTTTGGGGAAAATTACAGGTTATTCTTCTTCATCACTATAGAGCCAGTCAAGAACATTGTATTCCATGTGTTCATCTGATAGGGACCCCTAATGTTCAGAAATAGTTGATTTGCAGCACATACATGCTTTGTCTTTAGAGGGGGTAATGGTGATGGTCTTCCATAAGACTTTGGAGACAAAGGGAGTTGTCCAATATAAAGAGAACTTTCAAATTTATAATCTCTCATGCCTTGATCTATAAAAGTGGCCTTTGTTTCAGATGAGGAGGGTTTGTCTTCAATGACCTTGTCTTCAGTGACTTTTTCCTTTCCTTTGGATTGCTCAACTGATGTTTCTGATGTCTTTTCTGGAACTAATGGAGTGTTTTAAATAGGCACTTCTTGATTTGAATATCGGCCAAACTCATTCAATGGAAAATAGTTAGATCGTTTGCCTTCCAGTCTCTTGCAGTACTAAAAGGGCTCAAGATCTCCAAGAATTGTGATTTCTCTACCATGATGTGGTAACTTTAGACATTGATGATAAGTAGAGGGTACACTTTTGATAGTGTTATCCATGGTCATCCCAGCAAGATATTATAAGGTAGATCTAGATCCAGTACATGGCAAATAGTTTCAATCAGGGTCGGACCCACTTGTAACAGAAGTGTGATCAGACCCTTTCTTTCTCTTTCTCGGTCATCATAGGCCTTTATTATGATTTGTTTATCTACATCAATGAGGTCCTTAGAAAGACCAATATTATGAATCATTTTCAATGTGCACAAATTCAAGCTAGATCCTCCATCGATGAGGACTCATTTTATTCAGGCGTGCCAAAATGTATGTGTTGAAATCCTACCTGTAGGGAGCATGCTCATACATGCAAATGTTAGAGATATACTAACATGTCTAAAAGCATACTATAAAAACAACAGTGGATTCCATCACAACCTTCGATGAGCTAAAAAAGGGCACCCAATGCCTTATTAGTTTGCTCTTAGAGAAGGTTTGTGGGTGTGCTCTCCCAACACAATATTTAAAATCCCACTAGATTCTAGATGCAAGCAATGGATTGAAGCTATAATGCAACTAATGGGTGTGATGAAGAGCTCAAGAACAAGTATGAGGAACTTGTCTCAAGCCTTCACCAATGAAGATGAAAATACAAGAACTAAACTGAAATGAAGATGCAAGAACAAAGAAACTAAGATTCATTCCATGATTCCCTAAGATGTGATTTCTAAATGAGCTAGAAGCATGAATATGAAAATAAGCTATAAAATTTAAACACTAAACTAGCATGATAACAATGCATAAAAGGGAGATGCTTTTCTCTTGAAAATGGCCTCTATTTATAGATTTTTTGAAGGAGAGAGAGGGCTTAGATGAGGTGGAGCTCATGTGGCATCCACATAGGTGCCACATGAAGGACACATAATTCATGCAAGAGGCCCACTTTTCTCACACATGTGTGAGAAACTTTGGATGTGATGGGTCAAAGTGTACTTAAAGTACACATGTGAAGGATCTTGTAAGAGGTGTAAGAGATTTGGGCCAATGAAACACTTTTAGAAAGTGTAAGAAGGTGTCATCATGGGTGTAAGAAACCTTGTTGGCACCAAATAAGGATTACTTGGAAAAGACAATTTTTGGAAATTTGCTCACACATGTGTGAGAAAATAATTAGGACTAATTAGTGTAGGAATCAAAAAATTAGTCTAATTAACCTTAGTTAATTAGTGAATAGGTTTATTTGGTGAGAGTGATGTGAAGTACGGTAGGATCTAGATTAAAATTAGCTTAATCTAAATTTAAAATTTAGATTAATTTGGTTTAGTAGAATTTAAGTCATGTGGAGGAATAAATAAATTAAAAATTTATTTAAAGGGTATTAATGAGGGATAATGTATTAAATAATATTTAATACATCAAAAGGGGGTAGTATTTAAATTAAATTCAAATACTAGGGAAAGTGAATCATATTTAATTAAATAAATTTAATTAAATAGATAGATAGAAGAATATAACAAATATAATTAATTAAAATTAACTATAATATTATGGAAATATTAATTAAATTGATATAAGGATGATTTTAGATGTCTACACTGTACAAATTAGTGAATGTATTCAACAATTAGGCAATAATTTCAATAGTATTATGGGAAACTACTTTGTGGAATTCAAAAAGAGAATGAGGTTGAGGACTAGAATTCCAAGTTCACTTGTGGAAAATCACTATGAAGAGATATGTTTCCTAGTTGATAGAGACTACACTAACATTCAGGCTATGACACCTAGGGTATCATGGCTAGAGCCATTTCCCTATGAAGTTAACATTGATGAAACATCAGCAGCTATTACAACACTCATACTAGAGGAGATTGATACAAAAGAAAAGAGATTCAGAAATTATGATGAAGCTAAGGAAAAAATATCCATGAATCTTAAGGTAGGAACCATGGAGAGAAAGATGAAAAAGATTGTGAAAAACCTGAAAAATATGGTTGGATTGCCGAGTGATGAGGAGCTAGAGGATGCACCTCTATAAATATCTACTAGACAAGGAGAATATGTATCCGAAGAACAAGAAGTAGAAGTCAGTGAATCTGAAGAAGAGATTACTATTAGGGCAAAAGGTAAGAAACTAGCAGTAGCCAAGGTAACCAAGCCGAGTAAAGAAAAACCTAGAGTTACCCCTCCCATTTCAAATCATCCAAGGACAAGGGTATATTCTACCACATCACTAGTAGAGATAAAAAAAGTCTATGTAAAGAAGGTTGGAGAGAGTAGTTCTGGATCAAAGACAAAATTTGCAACAAAGGTTGTGTCGAGCCTACAAGTTAAGAGACCAAGAAGGAAACTTCATTTGGATCCAGAAAGTGATGAAGACAAGAATAAAACTAATGAGCCTAGTGACATACCAATATCACCATTCAAGAGACCCATAGATATTAATGAGGTATGTGAGAATTTGAGAAATTCTGCAGGGTTATCTAGTTCTAAGTTTATCAAGTATGAAAAATTGAAGGTAGAAGATAAGCATAAAGTTTAGGAAGCTCTTCTAGATATGATGTGTAATTTCAAGTTAAGTCCTATAGAGATAGGAAACAATGTGTCGAGTGAGTTATATGATTTTCTATCTGGAAAATGGGAATTTATGCTCACAACTGAGAGATAGATAAGAGAAGGCACATTAGCTCAATTCATTCCTAAGCTGACTAAGAAACAGAGAGAAAAATTTGTTGAAGAATATAAGCATAAATTCATACCTAAACAGAGAGGCTATGCTATTTTGAAAAATGATATTGAAGGTATAGTACAATAGAGTACTAGGATTTGGAAGGAGATGTTTGGATTGATTGCTCCAAAAGAGAAAAAGACCAATGGAGGACTATCAGAGCCAAAGGATAAAGAAATTGAAACCACCCCTGCACCACAAAAATTAATAGTTCAAATTACTACTAAGCCTAATAAGACTGGAGTAGAAGCATAAGAACAAGCAGAGACAGTTAACACTATTGATCTGACAATCGATAGTCCAATTGATGTGACAATTGATGACTCTAGCAATTTGGATGTCGAAGATTAGTGTTAGGAATAAGGTGTCTCAACCTTGGATAGTTCCTATTATTATTATTTTTTTTGTAAAATGTATTTCTTGCAAATAATGTAATTAAGTGTGAGTGTACATGTCTAGTTGGCATGTTGATGTGTTGGCATCTTGAATTGTGTGTAAGGAGATCATGGCTGAAATGGTTATGACTGATAAAGTTGAGTACTGTACACTCTTCCACAATTGTGGGGCTCAGGGCATCGGCCTGAAAAAAATTTTAGGGTTCCTATTTTCTCGAAGAATGGTAAAACCCTCATATGGCTATCTTTGGAAGTTGCCCTAAAAAGGAAAGCACATGATATAAGCATTTTTTAGGGTTGCAAAAAGATATAGGAAAAGAGTGTATTCTTGGTATGATCAGGTGCTACTGGATTAGTCTATGTGTGTGTCGATTGTCTCCTGAAAGAACTTGCATTGAAATTGTGTTGTAACCATTGTGTTAAAGATAATACATTGTGCAGGTTTTGAAGTGCTAGGGTTTATTACCGAAAGGTTTTCCCCATGATAAATCATTGTGTCATTCTCTATTTTTCTGTATGCATGGTATATGGCTGTAATATCATTGTTAAAATAGTTAACGAATCTAAAATTGTAAGGATTTAAGAGAATTTGCACAATACTCTCCTTTAGAGATTAGTGTAGGAAGCTGTTTCCGCACCTGAGTTTCCTTACAAGTAGTATCAGAGCTTGATCAACTTTTGGTCCTAGTTGTTGGGTAGGGTTTTTTGAGCTAATCTCAAGTTGAGTGGGAGTTTTTTGTGCAAATCATTATGAATCTTATTTGTAGATTGAGATGGCAAGTTCCTCATACAGTAGAATGGAGGTGGAGAAATTTAATGGCACTAATTTTGAGTTGTGAAAACTCAAGATAGAAGACATGCTTGAAGACCGCAATCTATGGGAGGCTACTTCACTTGATGTGAGACCTGTAGTGATATCTCAAGCGGATTGGGAGATCAAGGATCAGAAGGCTAAGGGTCTTATCAGACTCTGTCTAGCAGATGCCATTCTTCTGAATGTTCTTGATGAGACTAATACAAATTCCTTATGGAAATGGCTTGGGTCTGTGTATCAGGCCAAAACTCTGGTGAATAAGTTGTTGTTGAGAAAGAATTTGTATTCTTTAAGAATGGAGGAAGGTGGATCTGTAACTGATCATCTCAACACATTCAATTTATTGATTACACAGTTGGCATCATCTGGTGCCAAGATCGAGGAGGAGGATTGATGTATGACCCTACTTTGTTTCTTTCCAGATTTGTGGGACCATCATGTGATGGCACTCGAAAGTACTACAGTCACATTCTATATGGATGATGTGGTGTCTTCACTACTATCTGAGGAGATGCAAAGAATGACTTCAGATTTGTCTAAGGAAGCCCTTGTTGTTTGTAGGAGATCCAATGACAAAGGAAATCAGAATGAAAATAAGTCCAAGAAGGGCAGATCCAAATCCCGTGGGAGTTCTAAGAATCCTGGAAATTCCAAGGCAAAATTTTTGAACTATGATAAAACTGGGCACTTCCAGAGGGACTGCAAAGAATTGAAGAAGAAAAAGAAAGGCTCAGATTCAGCTTCTAAAAAATCTCAAGAAGTTGGAGATGCTTTTATTGCAGCTTTGGCAGCCCATGCATCTAATGATGTGTGGTTGGTAGACACGGGTGCTTCTTTTCACATGACCTCTCATCGAAATTGGTTCTCAAAATATGAAGAGTTTGATGGTGGAAAGGTGTACTTGGGTGATGATTCTCACCTAAAGATAGTTAGACGTGGAAGGGTCACTATCAGATTTCCTGATGGATGAGTAAAGGGAATCAATGGAGTTATGCACATTCCAAGTTTGGAACGAAACCTATTATCTATAAGTATGCTGAATGATGTAGGTGTGCAAGTTGTCTTTTTGAAAGATGGATGTAAGATGATGAGAGGTTCTATGGTGCTCGCTAAAGGTACTAGAGAGGTACTTTGTTTTAGCTTGATTCATGCATTGCTTAGTGCAATAGTTCTTCTATTTCAAAGAAGAGAGCGGCTATCACTTCATCCCCACCATCTGAACAAGTAGTAAAGAAGACTGTGGCAATAGGTTCTGATGGCAATGCAGTAAGTGTACCTAAGGGTGCAAACACTTTGGAAGGCAAGCTTCCTACAGAATAGACAATGTTGTGGCATATGAGATTTGGTCACATTGGTGAGAAGGGTCTTAGGACCTTGAAAACTAAAAATCTCATCGAGGGGCTAAATGATTTTAATCTCAAATTCAATTTCTGTGAACACTGTGTTTATGGTAAGAAAAATCATGTTTAGTTCTACTCTAGTTCTCACAAGTCTTTTGGACTTTTAGATCTTATTCATTCTGATGTATTTGGTCCTCTAAAAGTTCCTTCTATCTCTAGTTTTGTATATTTTGTATCTTTTATAGATGATTATAGTAGAAGGACTTGGATATATTTCCTGAAAAGTAAGACACAGGTTTTCAGTCGGTTCAAGGAATTTAAGGCTCTTGTGGAGAATCAGACTGGTAAAAGAATCAAGTGTGTGAGAACTGATAATGGTGGTGATTTTTGTTCCATAGAGTTTGAATAGTTCTGTAAAGAAAAAGGAATTGAGAGACATAAGACAACTCCTTACACCCCACAACAAAATGGAGTTGTAGAGAGAATGAACAGGACATTGATGGAGAAGGCTAGGAGTATGCTTAGTGGAGCTTGTTTAGAACAAAGGTTTTGGGCTAAAGCTATGGCCACTTCTTGCTATCTGGTTAACAGATCTCCTACATCAGCTCTTGTTGGTAAGCCACCCATGGAGGTGTGGTCTGGTAAGAAGCCTTCAATTAGACATCTTTGTTTTTTTGGTTGTGAAGCTTATGCACATATTCCAAAGGAGAAAAGAGCTAAGTTGGAAAACAAAGCTGTCAAATGTATTTTCATTGGATACAGTGTTGGTGTGAAAGGATACAAGCTTTGGGATCCTATGACTAGTAAGGTGTTGCATAGTAGAAACATTATTTTCAAAGAGCTAACATCTTCTCCTATTGTGCTACAACATGATAAAAAGAAAAGGAAAAAGATGTTGTTCAATTTCCTCCTACCCTTGAGAAGACTGAATAGAGAGACCATGTTGGGTCTAATAATGAGGAGAGCTCTAGCAGCTTTGATAGTTCAGAAGAAGAGGAAGAACAACCTCAACCTCAGTCCTTGAGGAGATCCACGAGAGAAAGAAAGCAACCAGAAAGGTTTGGTTATTCTATGTTAGATTCCAGTTGTGCTTTTTCTTTGATTACTAACACTAATGAGCCTAGATCTATGAAAGGGGCTTTGGGCATGGAAGATGTAGGTTCCTGGATTGAGGCTATGGATGATGAGATGGCTTCATTAGAGAAAAACAAAACTTGGGACCTTGTACCTTTGCCTAAAGGGATAAAATCTATCGGCTATAAATGGGTGTTCAAGAAGAAATTATGTGCAGTTGGGAGTGTTGAAAAGTACAAAGCTAGATTGGTTGCAAAGGGGTATTCATAGGTAGAGGGAATAGATTATGGTGAAATATTCTCTCCTATTGCAAAGTTGACATCCATTAGATTTCTATTATCTCTTGCTGCATCATACGATTTAGAGATAGAACAGATAGATGTGAAGACATCTTTCCTTCATGGTGATTTGGAGGAAGAGATTTATATGTCACAATCTAAGTACTACATTGTTAAAGGTAAAGAATCCTTAGTTTGTAGATTAAAGAAATCTCTATATGGTTTGAATCAATCTCCTAGGATGTGGTACCTTAAGTTTGATGCCTTTGTGTTGTCAATTGGATTTGTAAGATCTAAATCAGATCATTGTGTTTATTTTAGAGTTGAAAATGATCACCTTCTTATTATTGCATTATATGTTGATGATATGTTGCTGTTTGGGAAGGGTAAGGGTATGATTTCTGATTTTAAATCTCAGTTGTTAGCATAGTTTGAGATGAAAGATCTTGGGGAAGCAAGGTACATCTTGGGTATGGAAATCAGTAGAGACAGGTCTAACAAAAAACTTTGGTTGAGTCAACGTAAGTATGTGAAGTCTATGTTGGCAGGTTTAGCATGGTAGATTGTAGACCACTATGTGTTCCTATTTCAGTGGGAACAAAGTTATCTATAGATGATTGTCCAAAATCTCCTAGTGAGCTGGAGGACATGAGTAGAGTCCCTTATGCTAGTGTAGTTGGTAGTATTATGTATGCTATGGTCTGTACTAGACCAGACATTGCCCGAGCAGTGGGAGTCCTGAGTCAGTTTATGGCTAACCCTGGACGGGTACATTGGGATGTAGTTAAACAAGTATTTAGATATTTGAGGGGTACATCAGATTACTCCATATGTTACCATGGTAACTCTTCTGAATCTCCACATTCAATTTGTGTTTGTGGGTTTGTGGATTTAGATTGGGCAGGTGATATTAATAGCAGGAGATCCACCAGTGCTTATGTGTTCACTATGTCAGAGTGCTATTTGCCTTGTGAAGAATCCAACTTTCCATGCCAGAACGAAGCACATTCATGTGCAGTTTCACTTTGTGAGAGATATGGTGGAAGATGGAAAGGTAAATTTTGAGAAGGTAGATACTGTGAAGAATGTTGCAGATGCATTAACGAAACTAGTGGGCACTACAAAGTTTAGATGGTGTTCAGAGTCTATGGGCCTTTTTTCCTATAGCAGTTAGTTCTTTTTATGTTCCTATTACTCTTACAAGGTGTTCAAGAAGTGGGAGAATGTTAGGAATAAGGTGTCTCAACCTTGGATAATTCCTATTCTTATTATTTGTTTTGTAAAATGTATTGCTTGCAAATAATGTAATTAAGTGTGAGTGTACATGTCTAGTTGGTATGTTGATGTGTCACTCCACTTGATGTGTCGGCGTCTTGAATTGTGTGTAAAGAGATCATGGATGAAACAGTTATGATAGATTCCTATGACACGTAAGAGCTATTTCTAAAAGATTCAATGATGGGTGAAGACATGCAATGACATGTGGCAACTGATAAAGTTGAGTACTGTACACTCTTCCACAAAAAAAATTTTAGGGTTCCTATTTTCTCGGAGAATGGGAAAACCCTAATATGGCTATCTTTGGAAGTTGCCCTACAAAGGAAAGTGCATGATATAAGCATTTTTTAGAGTTGCAGACAAATATAGGAAAATAGTGTATTGTTGGTATGATCAGGTGTTGTTGGCTTAGTCTATGTGTGTGTCGATTGTCTCCTGAAAGAACTTGCATTGCAAGTGTGTTGTAACCATTGTGTTGAAGATAATAAATTGTGTAGGTTTCAGAGTGCTGGGGTTTTTTACCAAAAGGTTTTCCCCATGGTAAATCATTGTGTCATTCTCTATTTTTTTGTATGCATGGTATATGGCTGCAATATCATTGTTAAAATAGTTAACGAATCTGAAATTGTAAGGATTTAAAAGAATTTGCACAATACTTTCCTTTAGAGATTAGTGTAGGAAGTTGTTTCCGCATCTGAGTTTCCTTACAAGTAGTATTAGAGCCTGATCAACTTTTGATCCTAGTTGTTGGGTAGGGTTTTTTGAACTAATCTCAAGTTGAGTGGGAGTTTTTTGTGCAGAGCATTCTGAATCTTATTTGCAGATTGAGATGGAAAGTTCCTCATACAGTAGAATGGAGGTGGAGAAATTTAATGGCACTAATTTTGAGTTGTGGAAACTCAAGATGGAAGACATGCTTAAAGACCACAATCTATGGGAGGCTACTTCACTTGATGTGAGACCTATAGCGATATCTCAAGCGGATTGGGAGATCAAGGATCGAAAGGCTAAGGGTCTCATCAGACTCTGTCTAGCAGATACCATTCTTGTGAATGTTTTTGACGAGACTACTGCAAATTCTTTATGGAAATGGCTTGATTCTGTGTATCAGGTGAAATCTCTAGTGAATAAGTTATTCTTGAGAAAGAAGTTGTATTCTTTAAGAATGGAGGAAGGTGGATCTGTAACTGATCATCTCAACACATTTAATTTATTGATTACATAGTTGGCATCATCCGGTGCCAAGATCGAGGAGGAGGATTGATGTATGACCCTACTTTATTCCTTGCCAGATTTGTGTGACCATCATGTGATGGCACTCGAAAGTACTACAGTCACATTATATATGGATGATGTGGTGTCTTCACTACTATCTAAGGAGATGCGAAGAACGACTTCAGATTTTTCTAAGGAAGCCCTTATTGTTTGCGGGAGATCCAATGACAAAGGAAAGCAAAATGAAAATAAGTCAAAGAAGGGCGGATCCAAATCCCGTGGGAGTTCTAAGAATCCTGGAAATTCCAAGGCAAAATGTTGGAACTATGATAAATCTGGGCACTTCCAGAGGGACTGCAAAGAATTGAAGAAGAAGAAGAAAGGCTCAGATTCAGCTTCTGAAAAATCTCAAGAAGCTGGAGATTCTTTTATTGCAGCTTTGGTAGCCCATGCATCTAATGATGTGTGGTTGGTAGACTCAGGTGCTTCTTTTCACATGACCTCTCATCAAAAATGGTTCTCAAAATATGAAGAGTTTGATGGTGGAAAGGTGTACTTGGGTGATGATTCTCACCTAAAGATAGTTGGACATGGAAGGGTCACTATCAGATTTCCTGATGGATGAGTAAAGGGGATCAATGGAGTTGTGCACATTCCAAGTTTGGCATGAAACCTATTATCTATAAGTATGTTAAATTATGTAGGTGTACAAGTTGTCTTTTTGAAAGATGGATGTAAGATGATGAGAGGTTCTATGGTGCTCGCTAAAGGTACTAGGAGAGGTACTTTATTTCAGCTTGATTCATGCATTTCTCAGTGCAATAGTTGTTATATTTCAAAGAAGAGGGTGGCTATCACTTCATCCCCACCATCTGAACAAGCAGTAAAGAAGACTGTGGCAATAGGTTCTGATGGAAATGCAGTAAGTGTACCTAAGGGTGCAAACACTTTGGAAGGCAAGCTTCCTACAGAATAGACAATGTTGTGGCATATAAGATTTGGTCACATTGGTGAGAAGGGTCTTAGGACCTTGAAAAATAAAAATCTCATCGAGGGGCTAAATGATTGTAATCTCAAATTCAATTTCTATGAACACTATGTTTATGGTAAGAACAATCATGTTCAGTTCTACTCTAGTTCTCACAAGTCTTTTGGACTTTTAGATCTTATTCATTCTGATGTATTTGGTCATGTAAAAGTTCTTTCTATCTCTAGTTTTTTATATTTTGTATCTTTTATAGATGATTACAATATAAGGACTTGGATATATTTCCTGAAAAGTTAGAAATAGGTTTTCAGTCGGTTCAAGGAATTTAAGGCTCTTGTGGAGAATCAGACTGGTAAAAGAATCAAGTGTGTGAGAACTGATAATGGTGGTGAGTTTTGTTCCATAGAGTTTGAATAGTTCTGTAAAGAACAAGGAATCAAGAGACATAAGACAAATCCTTACACCCCACAACAAAATGGAGTTGTAGAGAGAATGAACAGGACATTGATGGAGAAGGCTAGGAGTATGCTTAGTGGAGCTTGTTTAGAACAAAGGTTTTGGGCTAAAGCTATGGCCACTGCTTTCTATCTGGTTAATAGATCTCCTAAATCAGCTCTTGTTGGTAAGCCACCCATGGAGGTGTGGTCTGGTAAGATGCCTTTAATTAGACATCTTCATGTTTTTGGTTGTGAAGCTTATGCACGTATTCCAAAGGAGAAAAGAGCTAAGTTGGAAAACAAAGCTGTCAAATGTATTTTCATCGGATACAGTGTTGGTGTGAAAGGATACAAGCTTTGGGATCCTATGACTAGTAAGGTGTTGCATAGTAGAAATATTATTTTCAAAGAGATAACATCTTCTCCTATTGTGCTACAACCAGATGTAAAATAAAAGGAAAAAGATGTTGTTTAGTTTCCTCCTACCCCTGAGAAGACTGAATAGAGAGACCATGTTGGGTCTAATAATGAGGAGAGCTCTAGCAGCTCTGATAGTTTAGAAGAAGAGGAAGAACAACCTGAACCTCAGCCCTTGAGGAGATCCACAAGAGAAAGAAAGCAACCAAAAAGGTTTGGTTATTCTATGTTAGATTCCAGTTGTGCTTTTTCTTTGATTACTAACACTAATGAGCCTAGATCTGTGAAAGGGGCTTTGGGCATGGAAGATGTAGGTTCTTGGATTGAGGCTATGGATGATGAGATGGCTTCATTGGAGAAAAACAAAACTTGGGACCTTGTACCTTTTCCTAAAGGGAGAAAATCTGTTGGCTATAAATGGGTGTTCAAGAAGAAATTTTGTGCAGTTGGGAGTGTTGAAAGGTACAAAGCTAGATTGGTTGCAAAGGGGTATTCATAGGTAGAGGGAATAGATTATGGTGAAATATTCTCTCCTACTGCAAAGTTGACATCCATTAGATTTCTGTTATCTCTTGCTGCATCATATGATTTAGAGATAGAACAGATGGATGTGAAGACATCTTTCCTTCATGGTGATTTGGAGGAAGAGATTTATATGTCACAGTCTGAGTACTATATTGTTAAAGGTAAAGAATCCTTAGTTTGTAGATTAAAGAAATCTCTATATGGTTTGAAGCAATCTCCTAGGATGTGGTACCTTAAGTTTGATGCCTTTGTGTTGTCAATTGGATTTGTAAGATCTAAATCAGATCATTGTGTTTATTTTAGAGTTGAGAATGATCACCTTATTATTGTTGCATTATATGTTGATGATATGTTGCTGTTTGGGAAGGGTAAGTGTATGATTTCTGATTTTAAATCTTAGTTGTCAGCATAGTTTGAGATGAAAGATCTTGGGGCAGCAAGGTACATCTTGGGTATGGAAATCAGTAGAGACAAGTCTAACAAAAAAATTTGGTTGAGTCAGAGTAAGTATGTGAAGTCTGTGTTGGCAGGTTTAGCATGGTAGATTGTAGACCACTATGTGTTCCTATTTCAGTTGGAACAAAGTTATCTATAGATGATTGTCCAAAATCTCCTAGTGAGGTGGAGGACATGAGCAGAATCCCTTATGCTAGTGTAGTTTGTAGTCTTATGTATGCTATGGTCTGTACTAGACCAGACATTTCCCGAGTAGTGGGAGTCCTGAGTCAGTTTATGGCTAACCCTGGATGGGTACATTGGGATGCAGTTAAACAAGTATTCAGATATTTGAGGGGTACATCAGATTACTCCATATGTTACCATGGTAACTCTTCTGAATCTCCACATTTAGTTTGTATTTGTGGGTTTGTGGATTCAGATTGGGCAGGTGATATTAACAGCAGGAGATCCACGAGTGCTTATGTGTTCACTATGTCAGAGCGCTATTTTCCTTGTGAAGAATCCAACTTTCCATGCTAGAACGAAGCACATTCATGTGCAGTTTCACATTGTGAGAGATATGGTGGAAGATGGAAAGGTAAATTTTGAGAAGGTAGATATTGTGAAGAATGTTGCAGATGCATTAACGAAACTAGTGGGCACTGCAAAGTTCAGATGGTGTTCAGAGTCTATGGGCCTTTTGGCCTATAGCGGTTAGTTCTTGTTATGTTCCTATTACTCTTAAAAGGTGTTCGACAAGTGGGAGAATGTTAGGAATAAGGTGTCTCAATCTTGGATAATTCCTATTCTTATTATTTGTTTTGTAAAATGTATTTCTTGCAAATAATGTAATTAAGTGTGAGTGTACATGTCTAGTTGGTATGTTGATGTGTCACTCCACTTGATGTGTCGGCGTCTTGAATTATGTGTAAGGAGATCATGGATGAAATGGTTATGATGGATTCCTATGACACATAAGAGCTATTTCTAATAGATTCAATGATGGGTGAAGACATGCAATGACATGTGGCAATTGATAAAGTTGAGTACTGTACACTCTTCCACAAAAAAATTTTTAGGGTTCCTATTTTCTTAGAGAATGGGAAAACCCTAATATGGCTATCTTTGGAAGTTGCCCTACAAAGGAAAGTGCATGATATAAGAATTTTTTAGGGTTGCAAACAAATATAGGAAAAGAGTGTATTGTTGGTATGATCAGGTGCTATTGGATTAGTCTATGTGTGTGTCGATTGTCTCCTAAAAGAACTTGCATTGCAAGTGTTTTGTAACCGTTGTGTTGAAGATAATAAATTGTGTAGGTTTCGGAGTGCTGGGGTTTTTTACCGAAAGGTTTTCCCCATGGTAAATCATTGTGTCATTCTCTATTTTTTTGTATGCATGGTATATGGCTGCAATATCATTGTTAAAATAGTTAACGAATCTAAAATTGTAAGGATTTAAAAGAATTTTCATAATACTTTCCTTTAGAGATTAGTGTAGGAAGTTGTTTCTGCACCTGACTTTCCTTACAATCAGGATGAGCCGAGGGACTCAACCATAGAATCACCTATTAAGGAAACTGAGGCTGAAGGAGAGAAGAGTACAGAGGAAGATGTAGAGAGAACTCAAAAGGAACTTGAGGATAAAGATGCTCAAAAAGAAGTAGAAAAGGAGAAAACAAATGAACAAGAGGTAATTACACAACATTCACCTATTTTAGAGGTTGTAAAATCAGTTCTAGATAGTAGTGAGGAGATAAAGGATACTAACAATGATCCTAAAGAACAAGAGGTAGTGCGAGTGTTGGTTGAACTACCACACATTGCATCATCAACTCCCACTAGACTTAAAGCAGGAGGCATGCCTGATTAACAGGCAATTCTGATTGAACTAAAAGATGCAATGGTGACTACTACTGAAACTAGAAAAGGTATTGTAGAAATGAAGCCGAGCAGTAGCTCACCTAAATTTAAGAGGAGGAAAGTTATGAGGAAGAAGTCTCCAATTCTTGATGTCACATTAGATGAAGTTATTGTGATTCCACCATGGGATCCCAATGTTTTGTCTTATGAACAAATTGAGACTCTTAAAGAGATACTCAAGAGAAAGAAAAGATAGGAGGAAATGAAAAGAGAGAAGAAGAAAAAGAAAGTATTACATGACATCAAAGACATATTTGTAAAATATTTTGACATGGAAGATAAAAACCCTCAAGCTCCTATTCTTCAACAGTTAGTTAATATTGTGCAAAAGGTAAATGATGACAACATTGAAGCCAATGAAAAGCTATTGCAATGTTCCAAGAGGAAATTCAAGAACAAAGTAATAGAAAAAATCTTAGGAGAGATTGCGGTAAAGTAGGTCAAACTTTCTTCTCTTGTAGAAATTTTGGAGGAAGTTGCAACAAATGTTTATTGTTTGTATAAGAAGTTATGTGATGTTGAATTCTTCACAAAGGATAATCTACAGGCCTTAAAGAAATTTCAATTAGACTTAAAGTCAACTAGAAGCTCACTAAGTATGGATGCTAGCACTAGCTCCTTACATTTTAACAGATTGACTCATGCACAAAGGAGGATATCTGAGCTCATGCCTGAAGATGGTCAGATTAGGACCAAATTGATTACTATTTAGATAAGCCTGATACCTCATCTAGAGGTTATTCAGAAAGAACTTTCATCTATAAATGAATTGGTTAAGAGAGATTCTCATCTCTCCACTGCAGAAATTTTAGTAAGTCTAGCTGCCGAGCTGGAAGTCAAAATAGAGGTTATGAAGTTTGTTAAGGACAGTTGGGACACTGCATTTGCGTCCACCTTACAACTTCATAAATAGTTTTTGGACAAGTATAACTTGAACCCACCTGCAATCAATGACAAAAACAAAGGGGAATCTGACAGGACTGACAAGGATACAACATAAGGAGATCAGTACAAGGTATCTTTGTAAATATTTTTTGTAAGGCATGTATACTTTGTAAATTATTGTATGTAGTATGATGTACATTCCTAGAGGGAGTACATTGTGTACTTAGAAAACATTTTGGATGGAATGAATCAAAATGATAAGTGTGTTTTTTCCACTAATATCAAAGGGGGAGATTGTTAATCCCTAAGTTGTGTTGATGACTAGTGACCTACACTTAGTCATTTACTTAGGGAGTTTTAGTTGGTTATCACTGTGGCCGAGCTAAACATTCAAGGCCTAGCAACATTGCCAAGCAATTTTTAGGTTGATGAGTTACATCATGTTGAGCCAAGTAGAATATTAAGTGTTAAGTGAAAAAGATGTTAAGTGCCGAGCAGAACAGTTTTTGCATACATGTCAGAATTGATTCAAACTTTTATGTAAAATGTTTAGGCCAACTTGTATGAGATTTGGGCCAACATTTGTATGCATTTAATATTTGTCTACTGAGTTAATTACACATTTAATTGTTTTATACTATGCATGGCATGGATCCAATAAGGAAATTAGAATGCATTGGAAACATAAACTATAGATCTTGATCATTGATCTAGATCTCACTACCAGATCTGAAAAGACATATAAGATTGCTTCTAACCCTAGAAAAAAAGAGTGAGAGATATACAGTTTGTAAGAGAAGGATTGTTTCTCTTGAGAGATGAACAATAAGTCATTTAGAGAAGAACCCTAGATCAAATAGAATGACAAAGTAGTGAAAAGCAGAGTAAAGACATATCAGATTGAGATATCACAGAAGGTATTGGAAAGAGCATATTCATCATCAGCATCTGAGTTCATAATGAAGGATCACTACTTGGAACATTTTAACAGGTGTATCAGGTGAAATCTCTTAACAGAGTGGTTCTAGCAGACCATTTTAAATCTCTTAGCCGAGTTCTTACTTTACTGTAAGTTGAAATCCTTTAACTAGGTAGATTGTAATGATCTTTAGTTCTTAACTGAATAGACCTTTAACTAGGTAGATTTCATGTTGCAATCAAACTCTTGTAGCCCTAACAGGCACACTTGATTGTTGTAGTAGTGAAGATTTTGTGGGTTTCATCCCCACCCCAGTTTTACCTATTTGGGTTTTTGGGTTACGAAAATTTTATGTTATGAGCTGTACATTTCATGTTGTTGATGCTATCTGATTTTAGGTTAAATTCATATATGTATGAATGTGGATCAATTTGTTTTAAGTGGTTAAGTTTTAAGATCTGATTCACCCCCCCTCTTAGTATCTTTCTTTCCCCATTATTGTACTTCCAACAAATAATACCTTTCAATTAGGTCAAGAAGGTATAAAAGGGGGTAAAATGTCATTTCACATATCATTTTTACTTTTACCTTCATTTTATCTCTAAGTGACTAGAACACTAATAGTGATGGTTGTGCTGATTTGAGAGCATAGGTTCGACCGAGGGCATAGATTCCAATATCTTGTATATTATAGACCTCTGGTAAGTTCTCAGATCCATCTCATTTGATCAATTTCAAAATTTTACCACTTTTTGTAGGATTTTTAGGCGTTATTAGATTAGGTTTTTGAAATTTTTTCCAAGTAGCACATAGTATAGTTAAAATAATGCATAGACTAGAAAATTAATGCATAGTAAAAGAACTAATGTGTACACCTTGATGTGAGACTTCTGAAGAATGAAATAGCATGTTGCATGGTTTAACTAGTGCATAGAAAATGTGGCGTGTATGATAATATGATATGAGGCATACACCCACATGAAATGACATGAAGCCTAATTTGAAAAATTGAATCCCAATTTGATCATCCTCTAATTTTATTGAGTGTCTGATCAATTGATTATTTGATTTAGCCTCATATGTGATGAAAAAAGTGCTTTTGATGTTATTTCCAAAATTTTGATGAATTTTTGTGATGTAAATCTTGATAGGTTGATAAGATAACTGATGCTTTTCCCTTCTCATGATATCAAGTTAGGAAAAACATTTTATGTGCTCATAAAGAGAAATAGGATGATAAAATGACTTTTATTAACTTGTGATGATCCATAAAAATTATGATACTAATATGATTCCCACTTGATTGCAAAATAGGTTCGGTTCTGAAAGCTATATATCTAGGGATTACCTCCATGGCCTTTGGATATGGTTGATTAGTTGACTGCCCAGGAGTGGTGATTCATAGGTTGATGTTGATTATCTTCTTTGTTAGATATGCCTAAGTTCCATATGAACTAGGCTTTACTTATAGCTATGGCACTTTGATCATAATACCTTTCACTTACCTTTAGGAGAGATGATGATCACACTAGAGGATGTGTAAATATTATTGAGGATTTTGACTTGAGGAGACTTGGTTTAATATGATCTGGTGGATGATGGAGAAACATACAAATTTGTATTCATAGATCCTACTATCGGTGATGAGAGCATACCATGGGCTTAGTTTGTCTCTTTCCTATTACTTCCTATGGTTTTGGGTTCTCTGATCAGAGGTTTCTTGCTTCTTGATCGACAAGGTCATGGATTTTCTATTGGTTGGGGATGGATCATAGAGGACATGATTGCTGATCCATAGTGATTTGATTGGGGTTCTTGTGTGCTGGCACACTTTTATCATGAGTTACATCATGTAGTGTATAGACATGGTGCTACACTTTTAGAAGGTATAGTACTACTACAATTTAGGACATGGGAGAATATTCCTATCACATTACCGACTGTTGTAAGAAATAGAGATCTAGGGTGTCCATATGGTTATCAATATGAGGGTATGATAGTCTAGCCCCATCTAGGAAAGATAGAGTTTTGGCAAAAGATTCTTGATCAAATAGATCACCTCTCATGTGGTGACTGTACCTTGGCTGCAAGGCATGGCATGAGGATGATGTAGATATATCATATATGTATGCACCTCATTGGATGATAGGATGATCTCCTTTGATTATCGATCAATTTTTATTTTACAAAGTGATGAGATAGTATGGCCGTACATAAGACACCCCATAGGGTTTAACTTTATATGCTCAGGTTTAGGCAGAGAGATCGATGTGGGGTCCACAAGTAGATTTTAGATATGCATGCGAGGATATACATCATATGGGATACATGGCCTGGGACATACTAGATCGTATAGTCAATGAAGGGATATCAACAAATTATTCTTAGTGATTTTCTTAACATATATTCGTAAGATTTATAGACCTAGGGGAGCCTATACCTGATATTGATGATCCATCTAATTATGATGGAGCCAGAAGTAGTGGGTGAGGTGGTTGAAGAGCACAAAGACAAATATTAATGAGGAAAGGTGAAGGTGAAGGAGAGATGGAGGCAAAGTGAGAGTGAGAGGTGGAGGGGTGGGTGACAGGTTTCAGATGAGGGGTGGTGGGGTTGGTGGTTAGGTACAAATGAGGGGTGTTGGGATTGGTGGATGGGTTCTACAGGACACTAGTAGTTTTGGGATAGTGACATTAAAGATTAGCTAGATAGGCTCAACTAGCACATACTAGACAAGTTCAGTAGGCTCTAGTGATTCTAGTGGTTCCTATAGTACTACAGGTTCCAATAGCTCTACACGTTCCTATAGCTCTATTATGGATTTTTCTTGCAAGAACCTTTTAAAATAGTATGAATTCTTTCTCTTGTATATTTATAATTTACCATATGTAAGAAAATCCTAATTGATGAGGATTGGATAATATCCTCCTTTTTTGAGCTCCACAAACTTAGGCAGGTATTACCTTTGAATAATTACTGAATTGCAGTTTTAGTTGAAGTAGATTAGGTCTTTTATTAGTTTGTTAAATGCCTTTCAATGTATCAATAAATAGAGAACTATGAAAATGATTATGATTAATCTAATACAAAGCTTAATAAGCCAAACTATTATCTTGACAATAGAAAATAGTAGTGTGATAAGGATTCTCATCCTTCTTTCTTTTATAGTTCTCTGAACTTAGGAGGGTTAACCTATTGATTCTCTCTTGAAGGAATCAGAAAACTAAATTGTATACTCTATGAATACAATTACTTGAAAATATGTTCTTTCTTATAAGTGAAGTGCAATTGATTGATTGATCATAAATATTGGATGATGAACAACTACTTGCAAAACCATAAACCAGTGCCTGATCCTATCGGCAATAGAGTCAATCTCAAATGCAAATCCAAAATTAGGTGATTAATGAAAATACATGAAACCTAGATAGAATTCCTTACAGACTATTGACTCATTCCTAGAACTCTGTTATCATATCTTAATATCAATATTCAGCTTCCTGGGATCATCTGAAAGAATTACTCCTTCCTTGAAGGACCTCACAAATGACTGCACAATTACCTTGTAATTGATATATTTAAATGCCTTACAATTAAACATATAAAAGCTTGAA
>MU226944.1:1442170-1457770 GCA_018584345.1 Thuja plicata
TCCTTGAAGGACCTCACAAATGACTGCACAATTACCTTGTAATTGATATATTTAAATGCCTTACAATTAAACATATAAAAGCTTGAACAGAGATAAAAGAGACAACACAAGATATAAAATAGAGATTGCAATATATTTTATTAATGTATAATTGCTTCAAAATACATTCAATAGACCAAAATAGTACAAAGGCTCAGACAAAATTGTAGTAGACTGCCTTGTAATTATATTCCATCCTCTTTAAAAAAGTTACAACATGCTCTATATATATTCTAAAACCATCTTGGAATCCTTAATAAGTAAGGATGTAATAAGCCTTAAGAAGTAAGGATGTAATAAGCTTCGTATGGTTTAAGACCTAACCCTAAAAACATAGAAAAGGACAAAAGACAAGAAGAGACCAAGCGGTGGATGGACAAAAATGAAGAATGAAATATGATTTGATCTTTTCTTCTTGTGATCATTAGCATCTTTATCTATATGTGTTCAGGATAGCCTCTAATATTTTTAGCAAGACCTAGTGACCACCATTACAGGATAATTTACACTAGTCTTCAAGATGACTAACCTCCCTGTGCTCAAAGAGCAGGTGCTAGGTGTTCCTCTACTCTTCATCAATAATATCAAGGTCAAAAAAAATAGGATTTTTCTTCTTTGGCTTTGTTAGGACATCCCATGTTGTGACATCATCTTCTACTAGCCAATCAAAGCTCTGACTATTCTCCAGTTGTATCTGTTGCCTTTCCCACCTAGCATCCGTAATGCTCTTGACATCTGTTATGAATTTGTTGAAATTGATTTCTTCCATAAAGGCCTCATCTAAGATCTTATTTTATCTCTCCATATCCAATTCACCATTGTCAGAAATACACACCTCTTTATTAGGTAATATAATATCAAATTCAGATCTCCATACTCCTAAAGGCTTGATTTGATTATCCTCTGACCTGATTCATGGCACAAATCTATTGTAATCAGGCCCAAACATATTTATTTTGGCCTCAATTTGATTTTCCTAACCTTTGAAAAAGGACAAGGTCACCCCAATTTGTTCTATCTCTTCTCCAACCCGGGTTACAATCTCTGGCAGACCTAATCTCAATGGTTGCAATGATGCTAACCTCTCAAATAACTTGGTTCTAACTGACCATGTTGCATAGTAGGGGTTCAAAATTGATACAAAATTGTTCACTTCAACTTGTAGGCCTGGAAATTTACCCTAAGCACCATAAATTACATCAACTTTATCTTTTAATACATTTATTCTATGCTGAAAAATTTCCATTAAGGCTCCTAAAACAACCTCATTATCCTCTTTAATACCTTGCTTTATTTCTGTTGTATCATACTCTGTATCCTTAGTTTGAATCTCAACATTTGTTCCCTCTTTAGGTACAACAGGGTAATCTCAGGCATGTCTTGTAATTTATAATTTAGTTCTGAAATTATCTTTTCCATTGCATTGATCTTCATCATTCCTAACTCTCTATCCTTGGCAATCAGGCTTGTTTCATCAAATAATTTCTAACATATTTTAGACATTTGTTCTTCCTTTGCCTCATTCAGGGGAGAAAAATGGGTTAATGCCTAAGATATTTCAAGGTCTCCTGTATTGTGTATAGAATATATTATCTTGTCTCCTTCCATCTTCTCTTGCCCATTTATCAAGGATAGCTTTTGATTCTTAGGAGCAATAGACCACATTGCAAGGGCTTGAGATTTAGAATAATAGCCACACCCTTTTATCATCTCTCCTATTTGTGTCTTAGTAGAAATATTGACATCAGAATTCCTTCTAATCTAATCTATTTTAAAATCTTAGGCCAAGTACCATCCTTCTACTAGGAGCATCCCACTGGACTTCACAAGTTGCATGGCTTCATCATGAGTCAAACTCTCAGACTCTATATCATATTCTTGGAGGGCTTGTAATGCTTCACTTGTAATAGCCTCTCCTCCTTGTGACTTCAATTATGTTGCAACTTGCTCTTGCTTTGCCCATATAAGGAAATCCTTGAACTCCTTAGTCTTGATGAACTCATCATCTTTCAGGAACTCCTCTTGTTGTAATTCCATTTCATCCTAACACAAAATAAGGGGCATTTCTACATTATCACCAGTGTCTTCTCTTTTTTTCTTTCCCTCTCTTATCTTTCCTCCTTCTACTATTTTCTTCTTCTATGGGGGTCTACATCCGACTCAGCCTCATGTTCTTATGTCAAATCAATGATATTTTCCTCATTATGAGGTGGCTGATCTTGGGGTGGTGGACTATGGATAGAATAGCTATGGCTATACTCTGATGTTGATTTCTTGTTGGGACCTCTTTCCTTGTCATCAATCTTATCTTCTATTTATTTTCTAAGGAAGCTATGTGACTCAATCATCTTTTCTAATCTCTACAAATAAGGCATGCCTAGGAAATATCCACCAAATGGGATCCCTTTCCTTATCAATTGCTGCTCCAGATACATTAAATCATGATACTTTGATAATATTGATGCAATCACATCCTCTTCAAGGATGTTTATGATTAAATCTTCTTCTTCACAGGGTTGATACCTCTTGGTGATGGGAATGGTAGGTGTCAATATTTTCTTGGCACTTTCAATAAATCCTTATATATCAACATATCTGTACAGGGAAACATTCATCTTGTAGTGCCTCAACCATCCATTGATAGGGTCATATGCCTTCTTTCCAATTGTAAAATCTGAGGCAATAAATTGCCTAGGTGTGAAGGTTCATTTTCTATGAGAGGCTAAGTTCTCTCTATATGTTAACATAAGCTGTCACAAAAACTCCATTATTGCAATTCTAGATGGTACTCTATAGGGAAGGATATGTGGTGGCTATGAACAGCCATATACTTTGAATAGTGTAAAATTTTGGTGACAATAGAAGTCACCCCAATTATGATCACCATTTCATTTATCAACAAATTGACAAGGTCTCAATAATTGTAGTACCTTCATTGGAATTCTAGTCATAGATACTCCCAATGGGTATACTACCCAATTCTCAAATTCACAAAATTTGTGCTCCCTAGAGGTATAGTTCCATACCCTTAACCATAATTGCATAGGGTTCATATGTCCATGATAGTGTCTTCTGAGTTGTAAATTAGATTGATCCATAATGTTGAAATTGTAAAATATGATAATATGCATCGGTAATGAGTACTGTACAAACTTAGGGCTTCCTACCTTGTTCTGAATATCAAGAAATCCTTGATGCATCTTGTCGATTACAAAATGGATGTAATCATAGTCAGTACTTACATAAGGGCTCTAAAACTCTAGGATTATCATCAGCATGTCTAATGATACCCTTTCTCTCCCACTGTCTACACCCAAAATTCTACAAAGGGTATATGATATGTACTTCATGTAAAAAGCTCTCTTTGTAGAAGTATGGTGATGGATCACTTGGAATAGGGGCAATGTAGTTTCTAGTTCCCATTGGTGTGTGAGCCTGGATCACTTTAGAAACAATACCAACCTCTCTAGTATTTTTGGCAGCTAGAGATTTCAAGTTTATTTCTGTGGAACAGGGGTTGTAGATATCGAAAGATTTCATGAATGAAGCTCGGTCTAGGGTTACCAAAATAGTGCAATCATCCTTTTTGATGGTCTTTGATATAGTATCATACCTACCAGCCAATTCTAAGATCAAGACCACATTAATGAATACATCATGGACAACTAATTTGGCTAATCCACTGGTCCAGGGGTTTGAAATGGGCATAGGGCCATCACTATTTTTATGAAAATAACTAAATAAATGATAACCAGAATAGTCTGACATCTTGGAATCTCTAATATATGCATAACTATCTCCTAAGTATTCATCATTTACCTTTTTTCCCTGATTAGAGCCTGGGAGAAATTGGATGAATTCTTTTGAATATTTTCTCTTCCGTTTGAGGTCCTCATCATCACCACTCTTTCCACTGGTGGAGGTGACACTTACCACTCTACTCATACTGTTTGGTGTGAATTTTCACTAATTAGCTTCTTTCTTTACCAGTATTGAAACAAATCTTCTAAACCCTCACTTTTCACTACGAATTAGCTCAAATCTTTAGCATTGATAATCACTTACTGGATTCTGATCTGAAAACTTCTCTATTCACTCTATAAACCTTGATTTCTCTGTTCTCACTGAAAATGTAAAGCACTAATGCAAATTTTGAGCTCTGGATTCTTATAAACTGGTAAGATAAAATGATAATGGTAATTCCTATTAATGCACCAATCTCTTTCATGGATTCACAATTCAGTCTTTTCTATCTTTAATTCTTAATGTTGTGAAATCAATTCTAGCTCCTAACCATGGCATTTCAAATTGATAGATGATCAATTCAAATCATGAATTTTCACATAAAAACCTTATTAAAAACTTCTTCACTCCTATTGGCTATCAACTATTAACATGGCACGGAGAAAAATTCATGTATTACCTTGATCTCACCATGGTTTCTTTTAGCAACAATACGACTATGTGATCTCATTGTTGTGAAGAGTTATCCTTGACTCCAGTTATCTATTGAGACTTAACAATAATCACCCAATCATTTTTTAGATCAATGACAACCTCTTAATCACTATATGAAATCACTTAACTCTTATTATCTTAGAGACTACACGACTATAGCTTTATTAACTCATTTTACACCTCAGGTTTCCTTTAGAGACTATGTGACTATGTAATCTCTTTGTCACTTTAAGATTTCCTTTAATTTGAGTTTCTATCAAGATTATGTGGCTGTCACATGCTCATCTTTGAATCAGACAAACAATGTGTAATCTCGTTTATTTTATGTACTTTCATATTTTCATCTGAGACTTTGCGACTACTGTAGATATTTTTTGTAATCTAACGGCTCGCACATAATCTCATTTTCTTTTCATTTGAATCTAGTTTACTTCATGACTTAAGTAGTCTCCATGTCGCAGAAATAAAATATTTACCTCAGGTTTGCTTCGAGACTTCCCGACTAACTCAAGCCTTCAAAAGATTAGCCATGTGTCTCAATCTAGATTATCATCGCTGAATCTCTAAAACTTCTCTAAATTTTTGAATTTATAAAGTGACTACACACCATCCACAAGATCTTCTCCTTTTTATGACTTAGATCTTCTCACTAAAAACACACTTAAACTTACCTGAACTCGTTTCAAACCATGGTTCTTATTGCGACATCACGACTCATTGAATCTTGCTATCACTTTAATATTTTACTAACTCATGGTTTCTTTCATGATTTAATGCTAGCCACTAGATCCTTTTTGAATTAGATGGTAGTTGCGATATCTCTTTGTCTTTCATCTTTCTACAATTTTTATCATGACTTCCCGCTGGCCATAGGATCTGTCTCTCATCTGACAGTAGTCTCTTAATCTCTTTAGCTTTAACTCAACCATGGATTTTAAAAGAGATCATGTGACTAAAGGACTTTAACCACCATCTTGACCTTGGTTTCTTTGTGAGACACTGCGACTAAGAAAACTCTAAGTCACTTATACAGTTCTTAAACTCATGAGTTTTCATGGAGACTTCACACCCATTGTAGGATTTCACTTTAGATCAATGGCTATTGCTAAATCTTAGATATTTTGACTTAACTCACATTTCTCTTTGCAATAACATGACTGCATGAAATTTCAAACTGTTCTTTAACTCAACTTTCAATTGTGATCACCTTTTGAGATAGTGTGACTGAGTAAGCTCAAAGTCGCCAAAGAAATTCTTTAACTTTGGTTTCTCAAAGAGATTATCTGCCAACCACAGGATCAAGATTTTCATCTATGGCTTGTGTGAAATCTCACAAGGACTAAAATAATATTCATTTCTCATAGAGACAACCCGACATAAAGGAAATCGTTAAGTCTCGATAAGAAAAGGAATATTCTCAAATTATAATGAGACTGCGTGACTTAAGTGAAATGATATGAAATAAAACACATGACTTAAGTGGTCGGGTTTCTTTGAAAAAGTAACAACAAAATAGAATGGATTTCAATGTACTAGGGATTTTCTTGAATATGCATGAAAATTTGACCTAGGGATTAGGGTTTTATACTCTTTCTTGATTTTTGGCTTTGAAGATTATTATTTGCAGAGGTATTTTGACAACTTCTAGACAAGATTTCAATTTTAGGCATGGTTATGACTAGGAACTTCAAAAAATTTATGGCAAGCTACAAAACTAGAAATACAACCAACAAGCTCCACAGGTTCCATAGCCTATGGATACAATCACACAAGGTGTTAGGAATCTATAGACTGGAATGATAGTTATGAGTATCTCGATTGATGCAAATATTATGACTATAATGGCACGAAGACGTAGTGTTGTGAGTACTAGTCAGATGCCTCAGACAGATCCAGGTAGTTTAGAAGGTAGAAGGGAAGATGACATAGGTGGTCCATGTGATACAGGTGATGCAATTGGCACAGGTGGCACTGATGAGACAGATGGTGCCCCTAGTTGATTATGAGCCTCCCTCTTGTTGTGATGTAGCATGATGTACTTTGATCAATATTATCAATGTACCTTTGATTTATGTATCTTGATATACATTGATAGGCATGATGATGGACATTTGATGATGTCTTTTATGGTAGATACTCTTGCTCCTGATTTGATATTCTCTTTATGATGTCATTATCTGTTGGACTTTGTATTTTGATAATATATGGATGCACTTATATATGATTATGCATTTAATTTTATATGTTGAAGATGACTTTTCTTATGTATGAAAATACTTAGAATCTTAGATGGATGAAAATATGTATGATAAAGTGCTTTTCTATAATTCTTTTAATGTCTTATGCAATGGATGCAATGAAAATAGATGAGATAATGCATTTATTTTTGTTCTTTTTCTATGCATATATACTTTTAATGAAATTCACCTGAATGATGAAAATGCTTGATGAATAATGCTTAATGATTTAATGCAATAAATTTAAGAAACAATAGATAATACATATGGATTAATGCTTAATGGTTAATTATATGCAATTTTTTTTATTAAAGTCCAAGATATTCCATCTAAAGGAGAACTTTTTTTATTGATTATATCAACCCTTTGAAACCTCTTTCCCTAACCCAAAGAAATCCTTTATGCAAAACTACTCCTAAAAATGAATGCAACTAACTGTCATTTATAAAAAATTGCAAAGAATGCATGGATTTAATTTTGATCATCAAGCTTTGTGATACCTCTAGCACATACAACCATCACTGGTGAGTTTGACAAACCATGATGATATGAATACTAGTATCCTTGGATTTCAATCATGAAGCTGGTACAACTCTCATTGGTTCAACCATGAGAGTATGAATACTGCTTTCATCGGAATCAATGTTGCAAGTAGATCTTGGAATTAAGATATAGAATATCTAAATGGCCAAGGTATCCTTTTGTGTAAGTAGATAGATATTGAATCCCTTCCACATGAAAAATGTCCTTGATTACTCTTTGATGGTCATTTCCTTAGACAAAATCACATAGTTCAATTAATTAATCTTAAAATAGTCACACAACAATCAAGAAAAGATGTCATGCTTTCATCATTGCTAATCTAGTCAAAACATCATTGATTAACTAAAAAGACTTGACTCAAGAAAACTCAATACCTCATCAAAACCTTAGTGTTGTTGTTGTATCCATATTTCAAATAGAACTTCATCCATTTTGATATTTTTAATTTTTGTTTATTTTAATCTTGATAGTAATAAGTCAATGAAGGTCAAGGATTATGTCGTGTCAAGATCTGATGGGAATCAACCAATCATGTAAATCAAAGGTTCAAGTGTCTATTTGGTGTGGTTTGATTCCTTGATTCATGTGAATTGGTGCCTCATTTGATGAAATCCGTTGCTTTGGATTAATGCCCCCAGTTGAAAATAAATGTGTTGGGCTTGGGAAAAATTTCCAAAATATGACAAAAAGCTTGGTATATGAAAGATGTAGCTTAGAGACTTTATTATGAATGTGCACAAAATGATGGATGCAAGGATACATACAATGATGATAGAAAGATGCAGATGGACCAGGTGTAACACCCCAAAATCGGTATCTTGCAACCCTAACCAATTTTGTTGCATTTGTCATTCTTCTAAATCATCAAAGTCCTATTGTACTAGGCAATTCTGAGTTTTGACTAACTCTACTCGACCTGAGTGTCAAATGCAGAAAACCCTAAATTTGCATTAATCATACATTATATTTAATTCTTAAATATCTATTGGCTAAACAAACCCTATGATTAAATTAATTTAATTATAAAGTCCTAGCACTTTAATTAAATTAAATTAACCCCTTTTAGCTAAAACACATAAAAAGGAATTAAATAATATTTAATTATTAAATAAATATCCTCATTTCAATAATTGAATTTAATTATTTAGATAATTGAGAAAAACACATTTATGAGGTCATACTTTATTTATTTAATTAAATATTATCTCAAAAATCTTCTCCTTAGTTCAGAAATGGAAACTTTGAATTAACTATGCTTTAAAGAGAAATAAAACAGTTAAATCATAAATAAAACAGTTAAAATCAAAGAAAGAAAATAGTTAAAGCAAAGGGAAAACAAATTTTTTTTTTTTCTTTTAAAGAAAGATTTCTATTTTGAACTGGCTTTTCTATCTGTTTTATTTCAAAAATGAAACTTTCTATTATGATCACCTCTGAGTCTATAAAAGAACTCCCATTCCTCATTCAAAACCCCTGAGAAAATATGCATTGTTAGAATACTGAATTGTTGCTACATTTTATCATCTCATTTCTAGTTAAGGGCCCGTTTGGTGCATGGCATTAACTTATCCAGATTAATCATGTCTTAGATTAATCTTGCATCTTTCATTCTAGATTAATCTTGCATTTTCATTGCATTCATGGAGAAAAATCCTTCATTATTAGATCGGTCTATGGTTGTGAGACTCTCGTTCTAAGAGATATTTCAAAACCCCATCTAGATAGAAGGCAACAAGTTGAATCATACAGATATGTAGGATGAATAATTCATATTCACTTTTGTAAGTGGTTGATGAACAAGGACTATTTTGAAGTGTATAGTTGAATAACAAGGCCAATTTTACCACATACATTTCTGGCACCTACCGTGGGGCACAAAATTTTACTTTTTGGCCTCATTTTTCACATTTTTTTATCAATTCTGGTTTTCATCCGTACGGCTCTATAATGAAAGTTCACGCGAAATCTCTCGCATAACCGTGTGAATTTTTGCAAGTATATACATTTCTTCACACGATACACTGGGATTCGTCGTGTGAATCATAATTCTTCTTCATACAAAATTTGACTCTAGTAATTTTTGAATTACAATTTTTGATCTTTATTTCTGCTATTTTCTGATGACTAATGTTTAATGTTTGCTGTTGACTGTGTTTTTCTAATTTCTATCTTTAAAATAGCTTAATGATGGTTTGCAAGACGTTGAGATGAGGAAATAAATTACAAACTACTGATGTATTTGTTGTAGGATGCTTTTCGAAGACATACGTGCTTTCACAAAACTCTCATCTATTTTTAGTAGTTAGAATACACTTCATTTGGTGCTTAAAATGAATCACTATCTTGCGTGATTGAAGTGTTTTCTAGATTGTAATTCCAAGAACTATATGAACGTATCCTCTCCCCTCGCCTTTATGGATCTTGGGTGTAAGATAAATTCGTATGATTCTTCTAGTGTGGATACCTCCCAAGAGCTCTAGCAGAGCGAGTGAGAGTGGATGCCCAACCGGTAACAGGCTAAAGCCAAGCCCTTCCAAACCGGTATATAAAAAATGCCATTGTGATTAATCTCATAATGGATAGGTGTGAATTTTTTGTGGCAACCAAAATCTCCTCCAGTACCCTAGTGGTGCATTAAAGTCTTGACATCATTAAGGTGAAAGCCTTGCTTTGAAAGGATTGGGAGAGCCCCTTTAATTGGGAAAATGACTTGATCACAACCACCTGGATAGATTTCCTTACTACAAACTATTTTTATAGTATCCAAAAACCCTCTATCTATTGGTGTGGAAGGTCAGAGACTGACTAAGATGCCCCACACTTTTATGGCTCTTAGTAGAGACAATAGCCCTTTGGGAAGCAATTTCTTTGGGCTTCGAGGCTTGGTGTGCCTGAGAAGTGAGTGCACATGTAAGGAGGAGCCCATGCCTCCAAGCTTCTAAGTTATCTACTAAGAGTAGGCATAGCTAAATTTTGGTTCAAGTGGAGATTCAATAGATACTGTCTTGGCTATCCTAGGATTGTGATGTGTTTATTCTAGTACTACAAACATTCTACTTAAAGTTTTTTGTGTGGGTGTATCATTTATACAATCAAAACAAATGTCAAATCATACATCATACAAACTTGAACATGTCTACAACTATCTGCAACTTGGACTTTCAGTCAGAAAACATCACAATCTATCTCAAAAAATACAATCTGGTATGATTCTGTAGAATTTCCCTTGTTTCACTGCTAAATCTCGCATGATATTCTGCCATCTTTGCATCACTCTGTATAAATCTTCGCGCAGGTATCTGAACATCTCCACATGATATTGCACAAAACTGCTACTTTTCATTTCATAATTCTATCATCATTTTCTAAAATATTTTGCATGGAACCACATAGTTTCACGTGCATCTATGTTAATCTTCACGCAAGAATACACTTCTTCATGCGAGTCTGATATTTTTTGGAAAAATAGTGAGCTATTTCCCATCTATCCAACATACTTTTACTAAATATGGACCCTAATCTAGGTCTATATATTTTCCCTTTATCTTCACATAGTCTGCAACTTGGTTTCTTGGGTTGAGAATTACGTGATCCTTGCTTAAACTGGTCTCGTCTCATATCTTTTGGTCTATCTCATCTGTGTTGTCATACCTCGTGTCGCAATAGTCATCCCTTGGATATTTTAGCCTCATCTCCAATGATTTTCACCAAGGATACTTCACCTTTTGGCACTTTCTATTCATTTACTTTGAGACAGTTTCAAGTTTGGTCCTATTTCACATCCCTTGTACAATCTTTGTCTATGACTGTTACAACTCATAGTGGAAAAACACTCCCTTCAATCAATAAAGATGAATATGTGCTTTCCACACCATTTCCAGCTACATCTAGTGAGAAATCATCTCAATCTCCCTCTCTGGTACTTCAACCTTACATCAAACGGTCATTTCCAGTGGATTTTAGTCAGGTTTGAAACCCTTTGTTCCAAGAGGATCTAAATTTTGAAAACATTCAACCTTCTCATACTGAATCTTTATGCATTGAACCCTTACATTCTAGCAAGATGGTAGACCATGACCAATCAGGTGAACATAGCAGAGACAATCTCTCTAAAACCAGGAGTAAATTCTCTTTTTAAGATCCTCCTCTTGATGAAGAGAGAGAAATAATGAAAGGGGATATCTTAGACACTTGCAATAATAAAAACTTCATGAGAATGATGGTGGTCCTAATGAAAGAGGAGAAGGATAAATACCTTCTCAAATTGGCCAACCTAGGAGTCAAAATCCCCTTCAATTACAAGGTAGAGACACTTGTTGAGAAAGAGGAAGAAACTAAAAAATCTCACTTGCAAAAAAAAATGCAAGGCATGCAAGAGAAACTCCTTCAACCCATGAAGGAAAAAGACAAACCTGCCACTCAATTCACACTAGAGAGAATTTTTCCATTCCCGTTTGATAAGATTCTATGCATACCTCCTTTTCCCAAATGAGTTGAACTTCCTAAATACGATAAATACTTGGGTACCTCTGATCCCCAAGATCATTTGAGAGAGTTTGGTGCTCTCTCTATGGAGTTTATACATGACACAACCTATCTCATGCATCTCTTCCCACATAGTTTGGGAGGGTCAGCTATGGAGTGGTTCTCTAGGCTACCAAATGGCATCAAAACTTTTGACGAAATTGCCAATTTATTTCTACAACACTATTCTCAAAACTTTTAACATTTGGTTCACATCTGAGATCTTTGCAACTTGAAACAGAATCATGGGGAATCCTTCTTGACATTTCTCCAAAGATGGAGACAACCTTATACATGATATTCTTGCAAAATACCCAAATTTGAAAATTTGGACATCTTTCTAGACAATCTTCTTCCCAAATTTGGGTATCAAGTACAACTGCAAGGTCCTCTAACCTTTGATGATATGATTAAGCAAGCTATGAGAATTGAGACATTTATGATCAAGAAAGGAGAATTGACCTTACACAAGGAAAATAAACAAGGGTCTTCCTCCTCAAGCAAAGATAAACCCAAATTTCCCAACAAGAACCAGAATGTTGTGAATGATGGAGTTGTAGACAATGTGACTCCCAAGCCTTCAAAGGCCACTTTTAATCTCACCACCATAATGCAGGTTGCCAAGGCCACTGAATAGGCTATGACAGAATCCAAACTGAGTACCTCACGATTTTCTAGATCAAACACTTGGGCTCCTAGACCCAAGCATGAATTCACTCCTTTAGGAGAACCTCTTGATGTGGTTTATAAGACTCTCTTGGAAAACCATTTGCTTACTCCACTAGATAATTCAAGACCTTATGATCCGCAACCAAGACCCTCTTGGTGGAATGAATCTGCTTACTGTGATTTTCACCAAAATAAAGGTCATAAAATGGCTACTTGTCTTAAATTGCGGCATAAAATCTAGGATCTCATCAATAGTGAGGTTATTGTTGTGGCAGGTCACAACAAGAACTCAGACCACCAAGATTTTAAAGATACATTTCCTCCTCATGGGAAAGGTGAGTCATCCAAAGGCAAAAATACTTATGCTAAGGTCAACTATACATACACCAATAACAACAATGTCATTAATATGGTTGAGCCTATTGATGCTGAATACTGTAATGTTGTCATTCTCAAGGGAAGGGAAGATACTCCCAATCCCAAAAATCCTTTCATTTTGTGAGGGTCTACACCTTAGTCCTCCAAACAAGAATAGTCTCAAGTTAGTGCAAATGTTGTTACTCGATCTTGTGCTAAGATTGAAAGGAAACTAAGCTTGCAGAAAATAGTTCCCTACGCTAAACTCCCAAGAAGAGGATCATGCAAATTCAGATTTAACCCTTAGAAATTATAGAATGATAATACAATAACATGAATACATAGAAAAATGAGAATGACACAATGATTTACCCTGGGGAAAACCTTTTGGTTAAAAACCCCAACACTCCAAAACCTGCACAATGTATTAATCAAAACTATTACTATTTACAATACACTTGCAATGAAAGCTCTTTCAGGAGATAATCAACACTTGAAGACAAATTTGGTAGCATAAAAATGTTCCAACAATAAACTAACTTCTCACACATATTTTCAACCCTAAAAGATGCTTATATCATGTGCTTCCCTTTTTAGGGAAACTTTCAAAGGCAGTCATATTAGGGTTTTACCATTCTCTAAGAAGAGTGTACAGTACTCAACATGATCAGTTGCCACATGCCTTGCATGTCTTCACCCATCATAAAATTTTCCACAATTAGCTCTTACAAATATTAATGACCGTCATAGGAATCTGTCATAACCATTTCATTCATGATTACCTTACACGTTGTCCAAAGTACCAACATTTGGAAAATATCAAATGTAAGGAAATATACAAGGTTGAGACACCTTATTCCTAACATTCTCCCACTTGTCAAACACCTTGTAAGAGCCAAAGGAAAAAATAGGATTTAATTGCTATAGGCCAAGAGGCCCATAGACTCCAAACACCATTTGAACTTCTCTATGCCCATAGGTTTTTCCAATGCATCTGCAACATTCTTTACTGTATCTACCTTCTCCAAAATTACCTTTCCATCCTCTACCATATGTCCCACAAAGTGAAACCGCACATCAATGTGCTTGGTTTTGGCATGGAAAGTTGGATTCTTTGCAAGGCAAATAGCACTCTGACTATCGCAACAAATTGTAATCTTTCCTGCATCAACACCAATATCCGAACACAGTCTCTTAAGCCAAATGGCTTCCTTACAAGCATGAGTAGCTTCCATGTACTCTGCTTTTCTTGTGGACAAAGTGACCAGAGGTTATTTCTTACTCATCCAACTGATGGAACTACCAAACATAGTGAACACATAGGCACTGGTGGATCTCCTGCTGTCAATGTCACCTACCCAATATGAATCCACTACCCATGAATACAAACTGAATACGAAGCTCTAGAAGAGTTTACATGATAGCGTATGGAATACTCTGATTTAACCTTCAGCTATCTAAACACTCTCTTAACTACATCCCAATGTACCCATCTAGGTTTAGCCATAAACTGACTCAAGACTCTGATTGCTTGGGCAATGTCTGGTCTAGTACAGACCATAGCATACATAAGGCTGCCAACTGCACTCGCATAAGGTACTTTGCTCATGTCGTCCACCTCAATAGGATATTTTGGACAATCAACCATAGATAAATTTGTTCCCATAGAAATAGGAACACACAATGGTCTGCAATCTGCCATGCTAAACCTATCCAAAATAGACTTCACATACTTACTCTGACTCAACCAAAGTTTTTTGTTAGATCTATCTCTGCTGATTTCCATTCCCAAAATATACCTGGCTGCCCCTAGACATTTCATCTCAAACTGTGGTGATAACTAAGACTTCAAATCATAAATCATACCCTTACCCTTCCCAATCAACAACATATCATCAATATATAATGCAATAATAAGAAGGTGGTCATTGTCAACTTTGAAATAAACACAATGATCTGATTTTGATCTCAGAAAATCAATCGACAACACAAATGCATCAAATTTAAGGTACCACATCCTAGGAGATTGTTTCAAACCATACAGAGACTTCTTTAATATGTAAACCAAAGAATCTTTACCTTTTTGAATATAGTGCTCAGGCTGTGACATATAGATCTTGTTAGGGATTTTTCTTGTATGAATCACAGTGCTTGAAATGACTACTTGAACCTTGTACTTTCTAATTCTGATTTAGAGACAAGAAAAGCCTAATTGCTAAGGACTGGATAAGGTCCTTCTTCATTTTTGAGCTCCACATATGATCAGGCAGGTTTTACCTCTTAAAATTGTTGTTAACACAGTATTTGTTGATGTGGACACTGATTAGCTATGTACCTTTATTGAACCAACTTATGAATTATCTTGCTGATGACCAAGCATAACCATAAACAAGATATTACCATACAAATCATAGTTATTAACATAACAATAACCAGTGATACAAGGATTCTCATCCTTCTTCCTTTTCTTTATAGGAGGGATAACCTAGTTGATTCACTCTTCAAGGAATCAATACTATGGACAGTGTCCTGCTGACAGAAGTCCTTTAAACAAGTTCAGCTTATATGTTCTTAGTAAAAAAGTGTTTAAATTGATTTGGTTTTGATAGCTTGGAATATCTGGGACATAGATAGATAATCAAATTTTTTTCTGAACCAGTGCCTATCCTTTGGGCTACAGAGTCAATAATAAGCAAAGATATCACAGAAATAACATACACTGAACTGCCTTACAGTTCAAACAATTAGGATAGGTTGCCTTACAAACTATCTT
>MU226944.1:1486863-1513601 GCA_018584345.1 Thuja plicata
TGTCATGCTCTCGGTAAGAGTAGAAGCTCGGTCCATACTAGTCCCGAAGTGTAGCTTGGAACTCGGTAGCCGTTGGTGACTCGGTAGCTATAGTGTCACTCGGTGACCGCTGGTGACTCGGTGGAAAATAACTTCTCGGTTGGCTTCAACTGATGGCTCGGTAGTTATGGTGAAGCTCGGTGACTATCGTCTTCTTGGTACATGTTGCTCTTCTCGGTAAACACAGCTGAACTGTTCATATGCTCGGTGACCACTGTTCTGCTCAGTTTGAACTGTTTAACCGCTGAGCTTTACAAAGTGATTATTGAATGCTCAGTATAAGTTGTGGACTGAGTGATGAGCTTGGTAAGCATTCAGAATCGAATAAGTGTTTTCACTGATGACAAATATAACATAATTCCAACAATATGATCATAATTTGAGAAAAGATATCAGAAAGGGAAAGAAACTATAGCAAAAAGTAGAAGAAAACATAGAGTTGCATCTAAGAAGATGTATAGATGAGAGATTGATTCATCAACAACAGTTCTTGGAAGATGATGATTTTATTAAAACTGATGAATTCAAAGATTTTCTTAGGTGGCGAAAGAAGGAAGAGATCAGATAACAATTGAGAATAATTGGCGAAGAGGCAGTCACAAATGAGGCTCTTTTAACCTTACAAGCATATGATCCTAAAATTGAAGACATCACTCTTGAGGAAGCCAGAAAATTAGTGTTGGAAAGTGGCATGTTTCTTGCTGAAGGCTGGGATTTAGCCTCAGCATTTATAATAAATCAAATAAGAAAGCAACCAGATTTAAAGATGACCACTAAGATTCAAATGGGTGATATGATTAAGGAATTTAGATACAGTCCTAATTCCCAAGCATTTTTCATGTGGAGCCTATGTCCTAAGGACCAGAAGCCTTAGTTGCTAAATATTCAAGAGATCATGGTGGGAAACCAAATGGTATGGATAGTCCAAAATACAAATGATTTGGATATTTCCCAAATAATGATACATTGGGCACATTTGAATGATGATAAGACAAAATAGTTGTCTGAGAAATGTGGTGTTTTGATAGAGGAGGCTAGTGCCTTGGCCAAGGATAGAGAACTATGCCACATTAATATTCATCAGCAAGATAAGGTAATTGCTAAATTGACTAAACAATTGTGTGAAAAGCCAAAACTGGTATATGTACCCTCGGAGCAGCCCCCACAAATAGAAGAAAAGGTGGAAATAGGGGAAGAAGTAAAAGCAAATGATATGTCTAAGAAAGATAATGAAATTGCCATAAATGCATTGAAGAATATACTTCAACATAGGATTGATATCTTGAAACATAAAATAGATATAATCCTAAATGCATATAATAAGTTACCCATTTCGCATGCTGAAGTAACAGGGTATATTTCTGTTTTAGGTCCTTTTTTCACAACATGGTCTCCCAGGATACAATTATTTGATAGATTGGCTTCTTTGCAGCAACATAGGCTAGATTTTCTAGAGATTGTGACAGAGGTAGAAGATGAGATCAAAAAAGTAAATGTGACTTTATATTTCTTTAAAGATAAATTGAATCAGATAGAGGCAAAGATGAGTCTGTTTGGACCGAGTTTCAATAGATTTGTTGCTCCACTAAAGGGACAAGATGATTAGATTAAGGGCTTGGAGGCCTGGAGAAATGAATTTGACAACAGACTGCATAGTAAAGAGGCATTTATTATAGATTCTGATCTTGATTTGGAAGGTTTTAATAAAATTTTAGATGAGGCTTTTAAAGCAGAAACTGACATTAATAAATTCTTAGTTGATGTCAAAAGTATAACTGATGTCAGATGGGAAAGGCAGAAAGGAAAACTGTAGAGTATTTAGAGTTTCAATTGGCCTACAAAGGAGGATGTGATAGCATGGGATTTAAAGACAAGACCAAAGAAAAAGAATCATGTTGAAATAGAAGAAGAGGTCTATGATGAAGAGTAAAGAGGAACACTTGGCACCTGATCATTGAGCACAGGGAGGTTAGTAATTATAAAAGATAGGTGTAGGTTAGCCTGAAATCATGGTAACTTGGTCTCAATACCAATATCAGATACTATCTTGAATACTATCAGACAAAGGGGCTAGAATCCATGTGAAGACAAAAGAAGATCATATTTCATCCTTTATTCTTGTCTTCCCACCGCTTGAACATTCTTATTTTTTGTCTTTTCTGTACTTTTAGGGTTAGCTTCCTTAAACCATTCGAAGCTTGTTGCATCCTTTCTTTAAGGATTCCAAGATGGTTTAAGACCTATATATAGATCAAATGTAATAATTTTGAAGAGAGATGAAATATATTGGCAAGCCAAACTTTTAGATTTCAGTCTATGTTTTTTGAGCTTTTAGCCTTGATATGTATTGAAGCAGAAATTTATGAATAAAATACAGTGCAGCTTTATTCCATATTGTTATTGTCTCTTTTCTTATTTAGTGTACTCTTTTATGTTTAATTTGTAAGGCATGTTAAGAATATTGGCTACAAGGTAGTTATCTAATTATTTGCAAGTTTCTTCTAAGGGGAAAATTAAACCTTGTGAGTAGTTTCAGAGAGCACAACAGTAATTAAGGATTTGATATAATATTGTGGGAGTGACAGGGTAATTTTTAAGGCACTTTACTTGAGTTTCATGTAGATTTTAAGACATCCTATAGTAATTTTATGTGTCTATTTTCTGTGAATTTATATCTTTTGATTCTATAAGCCCAAGGATAGACACCGGTCTAGGAACTTGTTTGGTAATCCATCATCATCCAGAATATCCAATACAATTTAAAATCAATTACCTTTAGAGTATATATTAAAATCAATTATATTCACAGAGATTACAGTTGGAGTTTGTTGATTTCTTAAAGATTAAATCAAATAGGTTATTCCTCCTAAATTCATAAGAATTGTAAAAGGAAAGAAAGATGAAATTCCTTATTATGTTGTTGTCTATCATCATTAAGATAATGATTTGGATTGTCAAGTTTTTTCTTATAATAATCATAGTCATTTGCATTGTTATTTATATATCCATATAGGACTAGAGCATTTAGCACATAAGCAAAATCCACTCTAAAGACACTATCAAGTCAGTAATCAATCATAGGTAAAACCTGCCTGAGTCAGTGGATCTCAAAAAAGAAGGAGGTGATAATAGGTATCCCTAGTGTTATCAAAATACCTCATCAATTAGTGTTTTATCTTTCTTGAGTTAGAATATCAAAGGCATTGGGAGTCATAGAGCTATTTAAGAAATCAAGCAATTTTAGAGGCCCTACAATAAAAAAACCCTAATAGTCCTATAGGTGCAAATCATAAAGGATTGATTGCACCACTTGAGGCTATTGGTCACCAAACATGTGACTCTATAGGTATAGGCTTTGAGAAGCTCACATCTCAACTAGGAATAAACCAATTTGTACCTCACACAAATCAACAACCAATACCTGAAGAGACATCTACAACTGAAGAGTCTGAAGACAACTCGGAGGAAGACTACTTCCCCTGTCCCATTCCTCTAGATCTAGCAGCATTCTTTGCTGAGCCAGATGAATTTATACCATGTGTTAGTATATTCATGACTGACAATGATTCTGATAAAACCACTCCACTTTGTCCATTAAACTACGAGCTGTGGAAAGAAATGCACACTGTCAATTCAGGTCCTCAGGGTGATTTATACATACCAACATACTTCCAAGAGTAGTTTGAACATGAATTTCAGCCACTCCTCACTAAAAAAGAAATAGGGGATGTTGCAAGCATTAATGAAGAACCTATGTCACAAGGTGCTTATCTCACCATAGCAAAAATTTTAGGCAGAATTCACCCAAACTGGGGACAAAGGGTTGATTTTACTCATGTTCTTGATATGACACCTAATGATGAAATAGACTCTCATGAATAGGAGTTTGACACCTTGTCATATGCCACCTATGACAGAGAAATAGATACAATTCACATGCATGAAAACCTTCTTGACATAGGTGAAGGGTCTAGTGTCAGGTTAAATGACTCTGACTCCATAGATGTTAATGTTTCATCTACTACGGTCACTAGGAATCAAAGGAAATTGACTACACCTTTGGATAAGATCGCTCTAGGTCTTGACTTGCTCATTCGTGCTTTCGATGATTATACTGTGAATGCACTTGAACCTGTCACTTCTCTTTCAATCCCCCATCTCAAGCTTATAGACTGTAACTCTCCCTCCCCATCTAATGAAGTCCTTACATTCTATAACAATTAAGCTCTTGCCTGTTACCTCCATGCTTTTGAACCTATAACATCCTCCACTAGTGAAGAAGGTGTCAACATGACTGAGGTTGATATCAAGTATCTTAGTCACAAAATCAAAAGAAGAAAAAATAGGCACTCTGATGGTGAATACCACATTGTGGTAGTGTTAGAGCCTAAAAACTTCAAAATAAAGGACGTATCCAAGGGTGAAAACCTCTCTTAAGCGCCTAAGGATGAGATACCTGATACACTTCCAAGTCATTTCTAGGAACAATCATCTATGCTAATTGAGCTCACTCAACCAGTCAACTTGGTCATAGAAGCTGAAACTCAGATCATTCATTTGGCACAATCATTATCTGAGATAGAAAGAGAAGAATTCACTACATTCTTCCCGAGAAAAAATAAACTTTGCATGGAAATATTCAGACATGCCAGGATTAGACCCTAATCTAATCATGCATCATTTGTCCATTGCACTAGGTGTCAAGCCTGTTAAGAAAAAAATTTAGAAAATGCATCCATGACATGTGGCTCTACTTGTCAAAGATGAATTGGAGAAACTTCTAAAGGTAGTATTCATTAGAGAAATTGACTATGCAGAATGGATCTCTAACATTGTTCCAGTCTCAAAACATGAAAAATCTATCTGAGCATGCACAGACTTCAGATATTTGAATAAGGAATGTCCTAAGGATGACTTTCCATTGCCCAATATTGATATGATTGTAGATATGAAAGTAGGATACAAAATGTACTCACTAATGGATGGTTTCTCTAGCTACAACCAGATAAAGATCGTGCCAGAGGACAAAGAAAAAAATGCTTTCACATGTGCATGGAGCACTTTCTATTAGAATGTCATGCCCTTTGGGCTCAAAAATGTCGGTGCTACATATCAGAGAGTTGTCACCACCATATTTCATGACATGATGCACAAAACAATGGAGGATTATGTTGATGACACTTTAGCTAAGAGCATGCAACAAGAGAAATACCTTGCGGATCTAGGTCCTATATTAGACTGCATGCAATAGTTCAGTCTGAGGCTCAATCCTAAGAAATGCGCATTTGGCGTAACATGTAGAAAATTTCTTGGTTATATTATCTTTACAAAAGGCATCAAGGTGGATCTTGCAAAAGTTCAAGCTATCATGGAAATGTCACCACCAAAGAATATTAGACAAATGAGAGGACTTCAAGGCTGACTACAGTCTATCCAGCGCTTTATCTCACAACTGGTGGACAAGTCACAACCATTCACTAAGACTTTACACAAAGGTGTGACTTACGAATGGAACAAGGAATGTGATGAGGGGTTCACACAAATCAAACTGTATCTTGCAAACCTGACAATATTGATGCCTCCTATTCATGGGAAGCCACTTATACTTTACATCTCTACTACAGAGACATCATTGGGTATCCTATTGGCTCAAGAAGATCAAAAAAAAAAAGAAAGGGCTATCTACTACATTAGTAGGACTTTGGTCTCATATGAAACAAGCTATTCTGGTATTGAGAAGGCTTTCCTTGTAGCAGTATTTTCTTCAAAAAACATGTGGCACTATATTCTGGCTCATACTACATGCCTTATTACTATAATTGATCCTCTGAAATATTTTCTCAGTAAAGCTACTCTCACAGGTAGACTAGCTAAATGGGTCATGCTTCTCAGTGAATTTGATATTGAGTATGTAGAGAGAAAATCCATTGAGGGGTAAGTGATTATAGATTAGTTGGCAGAAGCACCTCTAGTAGATCATCAACCATTGAACATTGAATTCCCAAATGAGTCCATATTACTTCTTACACATCGGTCCTGGATTATCTTCTTTGATGGGTTATTTACCCAACAAGGGTCAGGTGCTTGGATGCTCTTCATTACACCTCAAAGGTACTCTTTACCAAAAGCATACAAGATGGTGTTTCCTTGTACAAACAACATCGCTAAGTATGAAGCCTTAATCAATGGTATGAAGATCGCCCTTGAGTGGCGAGTGGAGAAGCTCAATGTCCTTGGAGATTCATAGTTAGTCATCAATCAAGTAAATGATATCTATCAGACAAAAGATGACAAGTTGGTGCCTTATAAATGGTTGGTTGATGACCTCAGAAAGTATTTCGTTCACATTACATTTCAACAGGTTCCAAGGGTAGATAATAAAGTAGCAGATGCAATGGCTACTCTTGCCTCCATGTTACAGATGCCAGAAAATGATTTTTGACATGAATTCCTAGTGGAGACGTTACGCTACCTAGCCTATGACTCCCCTAACTCCTAGATGATCTATTCTATCATTGGACATGACTCATCTTGCTACCATCATATTTACTCCTACCTTCATGACCAGATTGTTCCAGACAATTACACCCAGAATGAGAAATATCACTTAATCCGCAGTGCTTCATGGTTTGTCATCATAGCTAATAACTTGTATGGGAATGGTCTAGATGGTACCCTCCTTAGGTGTTTAGAACCTAATGAGTCCAAATGTGTGATAGTAGAGGTGCATGAAGGCATATGTGGGTCTCACTCTAACGGACTAACACTGACCTGTAAACTTATTAGAGCTGGTTACTATTGGCCAGATATGGAAAAAGAATCTATATAATTTGCTAATTCTTTCAAACAGTGCCAACTACATGGTAATCTGATTCATGCTCCAGCCAAGGAGCTTATTCCCTTCATTAGTTTCTAGCCATTTCAACAATGGGCCTTTGACTTGGTGGGTCAGATTTATCCCTCATCCTTAAATGGACATAAGTTCATCATCATAACTATAGACTATTTTACCAAGTGGGTGGAGGCATTCCCTCTCACCGTTGCCAATGGAAAATCAGTAGCTATGTTCATTCTCAACTACATCATCTACAGGTATGGTGTACCCTCAGCAATAATCACTAATAATGGGGGCAATTCAAAAAAAAGGATTTGACAGAGCTATGCTCTAAGTTTAAAATTACTTAGCATTGGTCTTCCATCTATTATCCTTAGGGTAATGGATAGGCGGAAGCATCCAACAAGACAATCCTTAAAATCCTGCATCACACGGTGCACAAATCTAGACGAGATTGGCATCTCCAGATCAATCCAGCTCTATGGGCATACATGACAAGCATAAGAACACCAATAGGGGCTATGCCCTATGCTTTGGTTTATGGAGTAGATGTTGTGTTACCAATTGAGGTTGAGATTCCCTCTCTATGAGTCTCTCTGAAAGGCCTCATTACTGATGATGATAACAGAATATCTTGGCTACAAGAGCTAGAACTACTTGATAAACATTGGTAAGTGGCATTTGATCACCTTAGAGCATATCATAAAAGGATGTCCAAGAGGTATAATAAGAAAGTTCGCCCAAGGGACTTCCAAGTGGGTGACCTCATCCTGAGGGAGAACCCTAAGAATCAACAACATCGGATCTAGAAATGGAAATTTGAACCAAATTGGCTTGGTCTATATGTTGTCACTGTAGTGTTTGAGTCTAGCACTTATCAAATTTCTACTACTAAGGGAGAACAACTCAAAGAGCCCATCAACGCTCTTCATCTAAAATGGTTCTATAGCTGAGACATTTTCAGTATGCTCATGTATATAGTAAAGTCCTAAAAAAATTCTAAAAATCTGAAAAAGTCTTAAAAAAAATGATCATCTTAGTGAAAACCTAGTGATAGGTGCTTTGATGTATCTCCAAAAAAATTATATATTCCAAAAATACAAAAAAAAATTAAAAATTGAAAAATACAAAAAAAAAGAGAAAAAAAGAAAAAAAAGGTGCCATTGATGAAAACCTAGCGAACAGGCGTCATGGTAGCAAAAAAATAAAATTCTGCCAAGAAGGTGAAAACCTAGTAAACAGGTGCCTCTTATTCCACATTGCTATATCTATCACAACACCACGTGGCTTTATGCATTTGCTTTATTTCTTTGCTACTTTCCTACTTTCATACTTGTATTTTCTTTTCTGCATGCTTTCAGTTCCTGTCAAAACACCAACTTATATGGATTGAAATGGGTCATACTCTCAAGGAAACCCTCCTGGTTTAGGGGGTATTGTCCTATTACCTTTTGGGTTCTACTTCTTGATAGTCACCAATGGTTCTCACTATGTCTGTGCACTGATGTCTAGCTAGTCCTATGATCGCTTCATTTGAGAATCTCTCTTGCGTCAGTCACTAGTGGTTCTCACCGCATCTGTCTACTATCACTATACTATTGATATTTCTCACATCTATTATGGTTGGTTTTGTGCTCAAATGCTCTATCTATCAATACTCAGTCTTGATGATTCTTTGCTTTAGTTTGTACATAGCTTTCGATCACTTTCATCACACTTTGGTTCCTTTGCGAACCCTCTTGACTTGACACTGATTCGGCACCATATGCCTGGGGGAAACCAAATCTAGTTTTTCCTTGCAACATACATCAAGTCATTCATCATTACTTGCGGGCATGGTGGTCCCCTATCTTCTCACATCTTTGATGTATACCTAAGTCAGTAATCTTGTCACTTCTCAAGGACAACTCTCTACTAACACAAACTGGTATTTTTCAACAACACCATAAACAGTGTTTTTCAACACTATCTTTGGACACATCTATTTTTTTAACACACATTGGATATATCACAACGTAAACTTATATCGATAATAATCAAACACAATGTACTCACAAGCACAACGGTGTTTTTCAACACATCATACACATACATATGCAAAAACTTTGAAACTGGCTGAGCTATTATTGAATCTTTCTTTGTATGATGTCTATTCTCATGGATTTCATTGATATTTTCTTTGTCTACTGATTGTTGGTGTAGTCCTGATGATCTGGCAATGTCAAATAAATAGGGTGTATGTGATAAGAGCTCCCGCACTAAGGTGGAACAACCTCACATCCCTCGATCTTGTTTATTTGTATGCCATGGTGAGGTTGGTACTATCTCCTTGACTGTTATTGCTCTATTTTTTACACATAATTTCACCCATGGTTATCTTGGCTTTGAATTCCTTGATACTAGTGTACTCTTGCAACATTAACTGGGAACAATGTTCAGGTCATCTTGGCTTTTTGTGCCTTGGTTCTTACATTCATTTCCTACATTTTATCTAATGAAAGTCATATTCATATTCTTATGGTAGCATTGGCACCAGTAAGGATTGTATCGACTCCGATGTTCCAAAAAAATGCTCAATGATGATGATTTTATGATGGGTCTCACAACCATGACCTATAATTGCACTTTCATATTGCATCTAGCATAGGACTTCATTTTCATTCTAGACTTGTGTTGTAGCAGCAATTCGATGTTCACTTCATTGTGTTCTCCTGGATTTGTACATTGGGGAGTTCTTCTTCAGAGTCCTAGTTTCATCACAACTGCAAAAGGTTTAATCCTCACTCTCAGTCTTTAAAAGTGGCTATGTCAACTGCTTTGAATCCATTTTCGTGATCAAAATTGAAATCTGACACTTCTATATAGCTCAAAATTCCATTTTAAATTTTTTGGGACCGACGTGTTCGGATGCTTGTGCAGTCGACTCTTTGACATTGCTTTCATATCAGAATAATTTCTTTTCAACATTTCCTCAAATCTTTGACTTTTTTCCTCAAAAGTCAACTTTGGTCAACTTTGGTCAACCCTAGTCAACTTGGTCAACTAGACCTTGACATCCCTCAAAATTGATTCTGAATCTTTTGAATTCTTCCATAATCTATTCTGAGTTCTTCTTGATCTCCAATTCAACATCTATCTATGATTTCTCACTCTCCATCATCATATGACGTGTCATCTTTCCATTTCACTCCCGAGGGGGCAGGATGATTACATTATTGAATCTATTCCAATCAATTTGATTTGAATTTAAAAGTCCTCATTGTATGCACCCTAAAATGGTCGCCTAGACTTTGGGCCCCATTTATTATTTTATCATTTTATCAAATTTTTGAATCAATACTTTGAAACATTTTCAATTCAAATTAATTTCCTTGATCAAATTGTAATTAATTCAATTATTCAATTATTTCAATATTTCCTAAGGTTTGATCATTTTTATTTAATTAAAAGATTTAATCTCCCTTTTAATTAAATAAAATTCCTCTTATTTAATTAAAAGATTTAATCTCCCTTTTAATTAAATTCCTCTTATTTAATTAAATTCAATTTCCCCTATTTAATTAAATAAAAAATTTCTAATTTATTTAATTGAAAGAAAACCCCTCTTTTAATTAAATAAATAAAAATCCCCACTTAAAGCACTTTATTTGTTGAAAAAGGAAATGAATTAAATAAAAATCCCTTTTTCTTCACATCTTTTTAAGTGACTAGTGATGGTTGTGTGATGTTTCCGATATAAATCGCATTCATATCTTCATGGTTGCGCTTGTGACTAGTGATGATTGTGTGATTTTTCGATGTCCGTTAATAATGGCCCAATGATGAAAATAAGTTCCTTTACATTCTTTTATGAATGATGAACACAAGATCCTATGTTTGTTGCTCTATTGCAAGTACACCTTTGCATTTTCATGTAGCTTGCATTGTTAGACTTTATGTTAGTTTGCATTTTTTAGGATGCATTATGAGTTTGAGAGGGTTTTCCTTCATCTTTCTTGTGGAATTTTAATCAACTATGATCACGGTCTGATCTTCATTTCCTTATCTTATTTCATGATCTCAATCGAAGTTTTCTATCTTAAACAGTTGATTAATTTTGGGGCATTCTTTTTCCTAAGGCTAATTCTTTTTCTTCTCTCCATTTCTTTCCACCTCTTCCAAACTTCTATTTTCCATTCTCTTTCACCCCACTTCTTCTTTTCTTTCTTTCTTCTTCTTCTTCTTCTTCTTCTTTCGTGCTTAATCTACCTTGGTTCTTTGATCCTTATATGTTTCATCTTACATCAAGAACCTTATCTTTAGTTCGATTTGATCAAATTTATCAATTTGTTGTTTCTCCTCTCTCATTTTGATTTCAATCATGAGGGGGCAGTACCTATCAAACTTCAATCTTTGATTCAGTTTTATCAATTATATCAATATTTCTTGAGATTCTTATCTCTGACATGTCAATTAATTATTTCAATTTTGACTTTGTCTTTTTGTGTTTAGTTCTGTCCTGATGTGTTCCCATTTTGACCACACGTCTGGGTTGTTTTGTGATCCCATTTTCGACCTCACACTTCAACTGCATTCTTTGACTACATGTGTTCCCATGTCGACCACACACTCATTACTACGGGCATCTCATCACTTGGGGCATATTTAGTGATGCAAAAGTGAGCAACTGAAAGCTTGCAAAGGTCTCACAATAGGGTAAGGTACCCTAGGTTGTTTGTTTATTGATAGTCACAAGGCTTTACACTTATCAAAAATGTAATAGAAGGACTGATTCAAGGTTCTCACAACCTCAAAACCCCAGGGGTAACCTAATCACTAGGTTTACCAATCCTCTAATACCAACTATCTAGGTTGGTCTCATAAGCCAAAGTGACCCTTGTTCACAAGAATACCCCCAAAGTGACATGTAGGACTAGGGGTGACCTATTCTTGATGGTATAGTCTATTTAGGTCCCTACTTATTAGTTCCAATGGTTCTTTCACTTAAAGACAACTCATACACCATGGTTTCTTTGTAAACCTATGTTTTTGCGTGTAGCCTTTTCCAGAGGGAATTTTGATCTCATCTAAGATTTCTCCACACAACTATAAGAAATAATTAGGGTTTTAGATACCCTTTATGACCAAAGACTTTGGACCAAAGCCTTGGAACTTGGAATTGAAAAGAAGGCAGAATGGTGAACCAATTTGCTCTGCCAATTAGCCCTAATTAGGCCTCTAATTGCACTACAAGTACCTTGTAGATACATCCAATGCCCAAAATGACTATTATATCCTATGAGTGGATGCATAAGTGTCTTCTCCTCTGACCTAGAGCCTCTGATCAATCCCAAGACAAAAGATATGACTTCTATCCTAAATCAGGATAGGTGCATACATGTGCATATACACCTAGGGCATCAATTCTTTTCCGCTTCCCTGCAACTTGAGGACCCTATCTTTCAAAATTTTGAAAAGCTTCCAAAGAACAATCTTTCCACCAAGGGGCATTATATTCCCAAGGTGGAAAGTGAAGATACACCTAACCCTTCTCGAAACCCTGAATTGGGGCCTATAATTTAAGTAGTGGGTTTATAAAATTGATAACTTGAAAACTATAATTGGTCAAGGCATGAAACCAAAAGAAAAAGGAAGAAGACTCAAACCACTATCCCCCTATGTTAGATTCACATGCTTATTTGGTCGTACATGTCTATACACGATGACTATCTACTTTAGAATGTAACAAAATGGTTATATTTTATTGATTTCAAAATAGTAAGTACATCCTTAGCCTACCACCCACTTAAAAGGGCTATTGTAGGCACCCCCAACAGTTACAAACCAAGTTTTAACTAACTTGACCATTTGAGAGTCTAATTTCAAAAAGTTGTTAAGTTTGTTCAAAAGTTGCTTGACAACTTTTGAACAACTTTTGCATTTTATGCATTTTTGAAAATTTAGTGACCAGATTTGCTCAAGATGTTATTGATATGATCCCTAGTCGATCCAAACCCTAAAAAATAAAAAATAAACAATTTCTAGGGCTTGGGTTCATAAGTGACTCATAGTGACCCAAGGGCTTATATTGTGCCAATCTTGGTTCTATGGTCTTACATGGTGACCCAATGACTAACCCTAGAGTGTTTGGTTTGTAAAGGTCTCTTAGGACCTTGAATGAACCCCAAGGGTCCATAGGAGCATGCGGTTTAGTTTTGGTGCTCCTACACCATACTCCCCATGAGATGAGAACTCAAGTTCCCACTTGAGGATAGTTGAGTAATAGTGGTGCCATGCTGTTTGATCTGGTCTTCAGACATCCAGGTAGCATCTATGGAAGGAAGACCTTTCCATTTAACTAATTACTGCATGTATTTGTTCTTTCTTGTTTGCTTCAAGACTTTGGTGTCCAAAATGGAGTCTAATTCCACTGGCTTGCTTGGTGGGAGATTGGTGACATAGTCTTCATCATTCAAACCTGTCTGGTTGCTTTCATCATTTGGTTGATCTCTTGTGCCCTTATAGGGAGTTAGGTCGGAAACATTGAATATTGGAGAAATTTTCAAAGTGGGAGGAAGAGAGATCTCATATGCATTCTCACCCATTATGTTAAGGATATTACATGGTCCAAATTTTTTTCATGTGAAGTTTGGAATATCTACCCTTAGGGAGTCTCTCTTTCCTCAAGAATGCCCATACTTTATCTCCAACTTTGAAGTGGATTTCCCTTCTTATTTTGTCTGCATGTTCCTTGTATTTCAAAGTTGATTTTTGGAGTGTTTCTTTCACTTCATGGTGAACCTTTGTTATACGTTCTTCCAGTGCTTGTCCTTGAGCACTGATTCTAAAATCAGATGGAAGTTCTACTAGATCCAATGGTCCTTTGGGGTGAAGGCCATATACTACTTGGATGGGGGTCTTGCCTGTTGACCTATTCATAGACTCATTGAAAGAAAACTCTGCTTGGGGCAAGATTACATCCCAACTCTATGCATATTGTTTGGTTAGGCATCTTAGGATATTGCCTAAGGATCTATTTACTACCCCAGTCTGTCCATCCATTTGTGGATGGTAGGCTGAGTTGTAGGCTAGGTTAGTGCCAAGTTTCTTGAAGAGTGTCCTCCAAAAATGGCCTTGAAACATCACATCCCTATCAGATACAATTGTTTAAGGCAAACCATGGATCCTAACTACTTCTTTAAAGAAAAGATGTGCAATATGGGAAGCATCATTGGTGCTTTTACATGGTACAAAATGGACCATTTTACTGAACCTATCCACTATCACAAAAACACTATCAAACACTTGTTTTCTTCTAGGAAACCCCACGATAAAATCCATTGAGATTGAGTCCCAAGGCCTAGAGGGAATTGGTAGAGGTTGATATAACCCCTGATTGTTTGACACACCTTTTGCTTGCTGACAGATGGTGCAAGTTTCAATGAATTTCTTGACATCATTGTTCATCCTTGGCCAAAAATAGCTTCTTTTCGCCATGTCTGTAGTCTTGTTGATGGCAAAGTGTCCTCCTAGTCCACCACAATGCTTCTCCCTTATGATATTTGTCCTCATTGAGCATTTGGGAATGAAAAGTTGAGCTCCTTTGAATAGGAGTCTATTCTGAATCAGGTATTCAGAAAAATTGGCATTGTATCTTCCAACCATCTCTGTACAAACTTGAAAGATCTCTATAAAATTAGGGTCATCATGGTATAGATGTTTAAGGGAATAAATTCCCACACTTTGGAGTTGGACCTCTTCAACCAGACCCACTCTTCTACTAAGTGCATCAGCAACTTTGTTTGCTACACCCTTCTTGTGTTTGATGTTGAAGGTGTAGGCCTGCAGCTATTCTACCCATTTGAGATGTTTGATAGAGAGTTTCTCTTGTGAATTAAGGAAACTCAATGCATGATTTTTAGTGTATACTACAAACTCCTTGGGAATTAGGTAGTGTCTCCATTTCTTGAGGGCTCGGACCATGGCATAGAGTTCCAAGTCATAGGTAGAGTACTTCCTTTTAACCTCATTTAGTGTCTCTGAGAAGAAGGTGATTGGTTTGCCTTCTTGGCTTAGGACTACACCTATTGCCAAGTTAATTGCATTTGTCTCTATTGTGAAGACCTTGTTGAAGTCAGGAAGAGTCAAGATAGGATACTGAGAGACTCTATTCTTCAAATATTGAAATGCATCATTGGCTTCTTTTGTCCAATAAAACTTGTTCTTTCTACCTCCTTTAATGGTGTTAGGTATTGGTGAACACACATGACTGAAGTTTTTAATAAACTTCCTATAGAAGGTGGCCAATCCATGGAAGATTTAGACATCTCCTTGATTCTTGGGTGGAGGCCAATTAACTATGGCTGCAACTTTCTCTGGATCCATTTTGAGAGTGCCTTGGGAGGTGACCAACCCTAAGAAGATGAGTTCCTTTTTCATAAATATGCATTTTTCCAAGTTGATCACCAGCTTGTGCTGATGAAGCCTTCTTAGGACATGTTCCACTTGATTAAGATGTTCTTCTTTGCTATGGTTGAATATCAATATGTCATCAAGATAAATAACAACAAATTTCCCAATGAAATCAATGAATATCTCATTCATAAGCCTCATAAAAGTACTAGGGGCATTGCTTAGCCCAAAAGGCATTACTAACCATTTAAACAAACCTTCAGTAGTTTTGAATGTTGTCTTCCATTCATCTCCTGGTTTGATCCTTATCTGATGGTATCCAGACTTTAAGTCTATCTTAGTGAAATAGAAAGCATCTCCTAGTTGATCTAGTAGATCCTCAATTCTTGGCATGGGGAATCTATATCTTATAGTGATCTTGTTTAGGGCCCTGCTCTCAGTGCATAATCTCCATTTGCCATCCTTTTTGGGGCCCAAAACTAAAGGGACAGCACATGGACTAAGACTCTTTTGGATGAGTCCCTTCTCTAGCAATTCATTCACTTGCTTTGCTATCTTAGCATGCTACACTGGAGTTATCTTGTATGGGGATTTGTTGGGTAAGGAGGAGCCAGGGATTAAGTCAATTTGGTGACTAATATCTCTCAAGGGAGGGAGGGCTGTGGGAAGATCATTGACAGTGATAACACTATACTTTTTAAGAAAATCCTTGGCTTCATTTGGTGTCAAATCATCCTTACCAGATCTGATATTATCCTTAGGTTTGGATATTAAAACATATGCTTTAGTTTCAAACTCACTCAACACTTTAAGCATTTCTTTTCCTCCCATGGTTATGACAATAAACTCCTTCTCTATTTTAATGTCAGGCAGGGGCTTCACAGTGAATGTCTTCCCATCTCTAATGATGGAGTAGGTATTTTTCTTAGAGTGGTGGGTAGCATCAACATCATACTGCCAGGGCCTGCCTAAGAGGATGTGGGAGGCATCCATCTCAAATACATCACAAAGAACCTTGTCCTTAAAATATGAGATTGAAAACTCTACCTAAGCTTGTTTAGTGACTAAGGTTTGCTGACCCTTTGTAAGCCAAGACACATGGTAAGGGAAGGGATGAGGTTTCTTAGGGAGGTTTAACTTCTGTACCATTTCACAAGAAACAAGATTTTCAATGGAGCCAGAATAAATAAGTAATTGACATACCTTTCCATTGCATTTTATCTTTGTCTGGAAGAGGTGCTTTCTTTGTGAAGGCTCTTGGCTTTGTGGAACTTGGAGGAGGACTTGCCTCATCATCAAGCATTGTCCTTCTTCTGGTTCTAGGTCCATTTGATTTGAATTTTCTTCTTTCCTATCCTCTTCGATGATTTGTGCTCTCCTTTCTCCACCATTGTTGTTGTTCCTCTTTTCAGGATACTTGTCTGTATGATGTCCCAATTGGTTTCAATAGTAGCACCTCAATGGTCCATTTCCTCTACCACTATTTGTTCTTCCCCTATTGAAGGGTCTTCTCCCTCTTTATTTTCCTTTGGAGTTTGTATCATTTTTTTCTTTATCTCCTTGTTCAAGGGTCCTGCTGCCATTACCACTATATTGGCCTCTATTCCAAGAGGTTCCTCTACCCCTAAAGTTCTTCCCACTATCATTACTCTTTCCCTTTCCAAAGTCCTACTTTCTCTTCCACTTTTCCTCTACCTTGAGTGCCATTTGATAGCACTTTTTCACTGTGGTAGGGCATTGTAGGCTTAATTCCTCTTGAATGGATACTTTCAGACCATTCATATATCTTGCCAATTTTTCTTCTTCATCTTCTGCCACATTTGTCTTCATACACAATTTTAGGAACTCCTTGGTGTATGAGCCCACATCCATGTCCTTTTGTTTTAGAATTTGCTTCTTCCTATGGATTTGTACCCCATATTCTTCAAGCACATAGGTCTCCTTGACCAATGCAACCATTCTATTCCATGAAGAGATCATACTCTTTCCATTCTTCACCCTCTCTGTTTGGATGAAGTTCCACAAAGTTAGGGCTGCTCCCTTCAACTTGGATCTTGCCAGCTTCACCCTCTACTTCTCAGGGATGTCCTCAAACTCAAAAAACCTTGTTAGGGCCTCTATCCAATCTAAGGCCAATTCTGCATTCATCTTTCCATTAAAACTTGGCAAATACAACTTCTCATCCATGGTTCTTCTCCCCATAGATTTCAAGGCATCTATGAAAGGTCTCTAGTCTGCAAGAATATTCACATCCTGATCATGGTTGTCACTCTCTGACTCACTCCCTTCTTCACCAGCAGAAGTGTCTCCCTTTCTCCTCTCTACCTTGTTTTCCAACTCTTGGATTCTTCTTGTCAATGTTGCATTTTCTGCTCTTTGTTCTCTCACCATCTTTGCTAACTCAATGTTTGTGACCCTTGAAGGAATATACTCATCCTCAGGAGCTGACATAGCTCTGATACAACTTGATGCAAAAGTGGGAAACTGAAAGCTTGCAAAGGTCTCACAATAGGGTAAGGTACCCTAGGTTGTTTGTTTAGTGATATTCACAAGGCTTTACACTTATCACAAATGTAATAGAACGACTAATTCAAGGTTCTCACAACCCCAAAACCCCAAGGGTAACCTAATCACTAGGTTGGTCTCATAAGCCAAGTGACCCTTGTTCAAAAGAATACCCCCAAAGTGACATGTAGGACCAGGGGTGACCTATGCTTGTAGGTATGGTATATTTAGGTCCCTACTTATTAGTTCCAATGGTTCTTTCACTTAAAGACAACTCATACACCATGGTTGCTTTGCAAACCTATGTTTTTTCTTGTAGCCTTTTCCAGAGGGAATTTTGATCTCATCTGAGATTTCTCCACACAAATACAAGAACTAATTAGGGTTTCAGATACCATTTATGACCAAAGACTTTGGACTAAAGCCTTGGAACTTGGAATTGAAAAGAAGGCATAATGGTGCACCAATTTGCTCTACCAATTAGCCCTAATTAGGCCTCCAATTGCACTACAACTACCTTTTAGATACATCCAATGCCCAAACTGACTATTGGATCCTATCAGGGGATGTATAAGTGTCTTCTCCTCTAACCTAGAGTCTCTAATCAATCCTAAGACAAAAGATATGACTATTGTCCTAAATCAGGATAGGTACATACATGTGCATATACACCTAGGGCATCAATTCTTTTCCACTTCCCTACAACTTGAGGACCCTATCTTGAAGAATGTATAAAATCATCCTATGAAAAATCTTTCCACCAAGGGGCATTAGATTCCCATGGTGGAAACTGAAGATACACCTAATCCTTCTCGAAACCCTGAATTAGGGCCTACAATTTAGGTAGTGGGTTTGTAAAATCGATAAATAGAAAAATATAATCAATCAAGGCATGAAACTAAAAGAAAAAGGAATAATACTCAAACCACTATCCCCCTATGTTAGATTCACATGATTCTCTAGCCATACCTGTCTGTACACGATGACTGTCTACTTCAGAATGCAAGAAAATGGTTATATTTTATTGATTTCAAAATAGTAAGTACATCCTTAGCCTACCACCCACCTAAAAGGGATATTTTAGGAACTCCCAATGGTTACAAACCAATTTTGAATCAACTTGACCATTTGAGAGTCTAATTTCAAAAAGTTTTTAAGTTTGTTCAAAAGTTGCTTGACAACTTTTGAACAACTTTTGCATTTTTGCAAATCTAGTGACCAAATTTGGTCAAGATGTTATTGATATGATCCCTAGTGGATCCAAACCCTAAATAATCAAAAACAAACTATTTCTAGGGCTTGGGTTCATAAGTGACTCATAGTGACCCAAGGGCTTATATTGTGCCAATCTTGGTACTATGGTCTTACATGGTGACCCAATGACTAACCCTAGAGTGTTTGATGTTTTTAAAGGTCTCTTAGGACTTTGAATGAACCCCAAGGGTCCATACGAGCATTTGGTTTAGTTTGGGTGCTCCTACACCATTCATTTTTTCATACCTCACAGTCAAAACTAGATACTCCATAATCAATAAGGGCATCTTTGTTGCTTATATCTTGTCATCTATTAGGTATTAGGGAAATCTAACCTAGATCACTGAGGATCAAGCTTCATTCTGGAGATGATTCTCAAAATCTCAAACTATTAAGTATCTGAGCAATCTAACTCACACTCTTGAGGATCAAGCTTCATTCTGGAGATGATTCTCAAAAACTTGATCTAACTAGTGTTTGGGAAATCTAACCTAGATATTGGGGGACTAAGCTTTGTTCTGGAGATAGTCCTAAAAATATCTATTGACTATCTTTTTGGATAGGTATTGGGGAAATCTAACCCTGACTCCTAAAGGTTGAGCCTCGTTCTGGGGATAATCTTGTGAAAGATATCAGTCTGACCAATGTCTGGGCAATCTAACCTAGATATTGGGGGACTAAGCTTTGTTCTGGAGATAGTCCTAAAACCTCTATTGACTATGTTTTTTATGGACAAGTATCAGGGAAATCTAACCCTGACTCCTGAAGGTTGAGCCTCATTTTGGGGACAGTCTTTAAAAGATGTCAATCTATTAGGTATCAGGGCATTTTAACCCGGATCCCTGAGGATCAAGCTTCATTCTGGAGATGATTCTTGAAATCTTAATCAATTAGGTATCAGGGAATTCTAACCTAGATCCCTGAGGATCAAGCTTCATTATAGAGATGATTCCCAAAATCTTAATCTATTAGGTATTAGGGCATTCTAACCCAGATCCCTAAGGATCAAGCTTCATTTTGGAGATGACCCTTGAAAACTCTAGTTGACCGGTGTCTCAACAATCTAACCTAGACTTTGGAGAGTTAAAATCTATCCTAGAGATGACTCTGAAATCTTCATCAATCGATATTTGCATCATCAATGTTCAAATCTATTCTTCTATGCTTCAAGCATCAGACTATTCTTTGAATCAATGCATTGCTTGCACATAAATTTAAAGAGGGGAAAAATGTAACACCCCAAAATTAGCATCTTGCAACTCTAATCAATTTTGTTGCATTTGTCATTCTTCTGAATCATCAAAGTCCTATTGTACTAGGAAATTCTGAGTTTTGACTAACTCTACTCGACCTGAGTGTCAAATGCAGAAAACCCTATATCTGCATTAATCATAATTTATATTTAATTCCTAAATATCTATTGGCTAAACAAACCCTATGATTGAATTAATTTAATTATAAAGTCCTAGAAATTTAATTAAATTAAATTCACCCCTTTTAGCTAAAACACATAAAAAGGAATTAAATAATATTTAATTATTAAATAAATATCCTCATTTCAATAATTGAATTGAATTATTCAAATAATTGAGAAAAACACATTTATGAGGTCATACTTTATTTATTTAATTAAATCTTCTCTCAAAAATCTTCTCCTCAGTTTAGAAATGGAAAATTTGAATCATTTGTGCTTAAAAGAGAAAGAAAATAGTTAAATCATAAATAAAATAGTTAAAATCAAAGAAAGAAAACAGTTAAAGCAGAGGGAAAACAATTTATTGTTTTCTTTTAAAGAAAGCTTTCTATTTTGAACTAGCTTTTCTATCTGTTTTATTTCAAAAAGGAAACTTTCTATTATGATCACCTCTGAGTCTATAAAAGAACTCTCATTCCTCATTCAAAACCCCTGAGAAAATATGCATTGTTAGAATACTGAATTGTTGCTACATTTTATCATCTCATTTCTAGTTAAAAGATTTCATTTGCAATAGAATAATTTCAATTTCTTAGAATAATTGCATTGAAATCATGTCTTAGATTAATCTTGCATTTTTAATTCTAGATTAATCTTACATTTGCATTGCATTCATGGAGAAAAATCCTTCATTCTTAGATCGGTCTATGGTTGTGAGACTCTCGTTCTGAGAGCTATTTTGAAACCCCATCTAGATAGAAGGCAACAGGTCGAATCATACGGGCATGCAGGATTAATAATTCATATTCACTTTTGTATGTGGATGATGAAAAAGGACTATGTTGAATTGTATGGTGTGTGTGTGTATATTATGTACCTAATAAGAGAGACACAACACTTCAATAGATCATTGCATTAGTTCAAAAAGAGGTTAGATAAGCATGTAAAACCAACTAATATTGACCTATTACTTTCTAACTAAGAATAGTGTGATTAGTAACATAATAGCCCTCAGATTATGCTACTATCAGTGACATATATGACTTAGCATGAAAGATCTAACTTTAAAACAAGCTAAAAGATGAGAAAACATGCATTCTAGCTCTAAGAATGGAGATAATAACAATGCATAAGCATAAACTATGAAATGAAATATGAGTTTAAGTCTATTCTAAAAGGATAACAATGTATTTACAATATGAGATGAAGGCTTATTTTCTCTCAAAAATGGCTTCTATTTATAGAAGAATGAGGAGAGAGAGGGGGGACAAGGTTCATTAATGGAGCCCCTAAGGTCATTAATGAGATGTAAGAGCCATTAATTCCATGGGCATTAATGAGGGATGGGAAAGAGGGAATATCCATTAATGGGTCATTAATGAATTTCATTTAAGAGGCATGGGGGAGTGTAAGACTCAACTTGGAAAGTTGGTCCCTTCAAAAAGTCATGCTTGAGAAAGTTGACTTTCTCAAGTGGGTTGAGTTGTTAATCATTCCTTAATGGAATGTGACAACATTAGGAGGTAGGTTAGGATAGAATTAGAATTAGGATTAGAGTAGCAAGGGTGGAATGGGTTAAGATGGGTTAGAACCCAGGGTAGAAGTGGTTGAGATAGGTTAGGTTGGGGTTTAAGGGAATATAAATGAAATAAATTGAACTTATTTAATTCATTTAAAATATAAGAATTAATTATTCAAGCATTTATTGCTTTTTAATAATTAAGGGGACTATAGCTATTTTAATTAAATTAAATAGGCTAGGGGAAAGGGTTAATTGCAAGTGGGTAATTGATTTAGGGATTTATTTAATTCCTTTATAATTAAATACTATAGCCATGTTTGAATTTGATTTGATTTAAATGGTTAGAATTTATTTGAATTGTATGGCTATAATAGTCAATATAATTAGTGATGAAAATCACCTAGAACATTAAATTGATTCAAAGAATTATGCCAAGCAGTAATAGAGTCATTTGGACATAATCAAGGGTATGATCACACTTAGGTAAAATAGGGTCTATAGTCATAGAAAACCAAGTTTAGGTGGTTACATTTGCCCCTCTTTGAATTGATGTGCGAGCAGCACATTGATTCAAAGAAATTTTTTGATTTTGACTTCAGAAAGATTGAGAATTTTGTTCTTGGTCGTCGAATGAAATGTTGATGAGATCAGTCTCAAACTTGATCAAATCAAACTAATAGAATTAATTTTGAACTTGGTTGTCATCTAAAGATCAATAAAAGATCTTAAAGATACCAATTCTGAACTTGGTTGTCGTCCAAAGATTAGTAATACTGATTCTAAACTTGGTTGTCGTCCAAAAGCCAGTATGAAGCTGCTAGGAGCTTAATAAGAATCTTTTTAAAATGAGGAAACACAAGATATCTAGCTTATGAGAACCAAAGCTTTCTATCCAACAGTTCTGACTTTAGTCAAGGAAACTGTTATGCCCCTAGTTTATTTGATAATGAAGTCATTTTAATGTTGTTTCGAGCAAAATTTTAATTTTTGATAGTGTGATCATGCCCCCTCAGGAACAAAATCGAAGGAAAAGAAATAAATCCCTTAGTTGAAATGATGTCTCACTTGTAGGAAGCGGTTAGGGAAAGAAAGTATAAAGTAGAAGAAGTGAAGAAACGAGGGTGTGTTAAGAGTAAACACATGAGTACCAAGTTAATCATGCTTAATAAAGGTGAGTTTGATTTTGTTCCTGATAGATCAGAGATTTTAGGAAGCATGGGTATGTAAATAGCTTGGATTTAAAAATAGAAAGGAGTTTGAGCTCAAAGCCTTATGTTGTACTTAAAAAATGCATCATGCAATCTCTAAATGCAGCTACATGTAGACTCTTAGGACTTTGTCACTGATATGCAAATGTATAGCTTTTTATCATCATTGGGAACTCTTTTGGAATGGATCCTACCTGATAGTACAACAATCACTAATACCCACTGATATTATGAAATTATGAATACTATGTTTTATTGAAGTGTCAGAAATAGACTTAGGCATCAAGGCATAGAAGCCAGGATAACCAGAATAGTCACCTTCCTTTTAATATACCAGATTCTGATTAAGGCAAGATATTGAAGCCGCAATGACCTTAAAAATTCATATCCTTGGGTACATTATGATTTGTATACCTTAGTGATAATCTGGAGTAGAAAATAAGCAAGGAAATTGTTTCAAACTCACCGTAGTTTACACATAACGAAGATCAAGATATATGTGGCTATCCACCCATAGTGGTAGCTCTTATCATAAACATCCAAGTTAGGTGAAATTTATAAGATCATTTGGAACAATCACCATATGCAAAAAATCTAGAAAATATTATGCCCCCTATCCTTGCGACTCTTTGTCTTTGCACAGACATCATTGAGTAAATAAGAAGAAATAATAAATCATCAAGTATGAATCAATCAAATAAAATTTATAATTACTTAGATCCCCCTATTTGAAAACATCATAAGGACATGAAAGAATCATAATCAAACCAATATCACACTATGTGTTTAAGTAGTACTTTCTTCATTCATATGTCAAACACAGTAAAGATTCATCAATCAGAAAATTGGGAATATAAGCAATATGGTGTTCCATGTCTATGCATTAAGAGGATAATCTGTTCCTATTTGCGATCAAATATAGCTTTGTAGGAACTCCATTAATGTAAATGTCATGTCTAGAAATGTGATGTTTGAAAAGACACCCTTGTTTTGGAAAGTGACAGTCTTTCATGTATCAAGAAACATTGTATTTGTGAGGCAAACCATCCTAGAGAAACCTAGCAACCATAACCTACCATACTAGCATAGATGCCCCCAGTATAGAATGACTTATTCCTAAGACATAAATGTAGACAAATCCCAAGTGAGGATAAGATAGCCATGTAGGAAAAATGAAGTTAGCCTATGAGCACCAGTATAATTATGAAGGCTTAGTATCAGTAGTGTATTGATAGATGGAGCGCATAACACAAGTGGCCCCTGATTGCCAGTGTGTAGAAGATTTGTAAAAGACTACCAATTCTCAAGCATGATCACATTTGTGTGCCCCCAATGTCTAGAAAGATGTAGGGTGTTATGGATATATTGATATTTTAGAAGTGGATTGGCAAAGGTGGAGGAAGTGAGTGCATCCCACTCATAAGGACAGTCTCCTCAAGATTACCCAAGCTAGGTAAAAAGGACATAGCAATGTAGGCTCATGAAGTGGTGCCAAATCTCATATAGGATAATGAACTTATGTCATGAAAAGTATGTAGAATATCATGCAGTCCAAAAGAGTGGACATGTCAAGAGAGTTCTTAGAAATTGTTCTTCATTTTATTTTGTTCTTCCTTTTGATCAAGATCAAGGGGTCAACTGATAGGACTAGTGCCAAGATAGTGAGTATGGACTTGGGATAAGCAATATCACAATAATATGCAATGGATATGAGCAAGTGAGCAAGATTATAGATGTCAATCATGCAATTTGTTCATGGATAGGCTCAAATTTGTCAAGATCACTAGATGGAAAATGGATGGAAGATGTGATGGAAGGAACTTACCCCCAAGTGAAGAGTGCAAGTAGGAGGAATTACGCATGATGCCTGTTTTCCAGGTTTTCATCATGATACTTATCCAAGGTGCTACAAGAAGTGGTTTTCACCATAGGATGAATCTTTTTCTTTTTAATTTTGCTACCAAGGCACCTTTTTACTAGGTTTTCACCGAGGCACTTTTTTTCTTTTTTTGGGTCATTTTTTCTGAGTTGAAGGAGGAACTTATGTATCATTCTCTTGGGATAGTGCTCTTTTGAAAGATATTCTATGATAGGCCAAGAACACTGAAATTATGCTCAAGGATGTTGATAGGGTGATGAAATGGAGAACAAGGAAGATGGAATCCAAGATTTTATGCAATGGACTGGATGAGAGGAAAAGAAGGAATGTAAGGACCCAATATGGAAGGATAGTAGGTGACAAGATCAACATCAACATACTCTTTGAAGGGTAGTGCATGGATTGAGTTTTTGATGTATGAATAGATAGGGATCTTGGTACATAAGGAACTAAGATGGAGGAAGTATTCAAGGTAATGGATTTTGGGACATGAGCACCCAAAATAAAGTTAGAAGATGGAAAATGTGTGAAAGAAGATAAAGTGGAAGCCTTTGGAAGCTTGGATGCCAATTCTGATTTTTTCTTTTTGTTCAAGCCTTTTAAGAGAGACTTGGGAATCCACATAACTTTTGTTTTACCTTTGCTTTTGGATGATTTAGAATGTAATTCTTCCATGATGGTTTTAGGAACCCATATTTTATTTGATATTATGTTCTTCTCTGTGGACCTTTGTGGTCTCTTGAATGTTTCTTTTTTCTTTGTATTCACATGTCGATTAGATTGGACATAATGATCTTCATATTTAAGTGGATTCTTCAATTTCTGATTTCTTTGTTTGACATCCAATTTGCTTCCAAAAGACTTGGGATGTGTGGATAGATAAGACCGATATGGATGGTTCATATGGATGTGTTGATATGGAGGTTTCAAAGATGCATGTTTTTGTTGATCTTGATAGGAGATAGGATAAGTGGATGACAATCCAGGAGTGGAAGATGGAGGGATATATGGACCCAATATAGATGGAAGGTTTGAAGCTTTCCACTTTTGAACATATGTACCAAGGATAGATTTGGAAGATGGATAGGTTTGAAGCTTTCTTGCATGAAAATGGAGGAATATATGGTGCGAAATGAGTATCAACATCTTTAGAGTGAGCTTCCTAGCCGAGGATCTTTTGTTTAAAATTCATCTTTATACCCATAGGCTCATGTGTAACTTTGATAGGAGCCATTTTAACTAGAACCATTGATGCTTGAGGCAACTTATTGTCATTTAACGGATTTGGAGGAATAATGTTTTCTTGAGGTGGATATGGAGGTTTATATGAAAGATATGATGGAACATGCTGATCTTGACAAGGGTCCTTGTATAATGCAGGAAGAGTACTTTGCTCTTCTTTTTCAATAGTATTTTTAGAAGTATTAATATTTTGCATAGGAGATGGAGGAATATCTTCTTGAAGGAAATGAAAAGATATGAGGGGATCCTCTTCATATTGTAGGGATATGGGATCTTCATCAAATGTTGGAGGGGATAGGATAATGTCTTGATCTTGATCATGAGTAAGACTTGTTTCTTTGTTCTTTGTATTATCCTCTTGACATGGATCCATTCCAAAGGAAAAGATAGGAGTTTTAATCTGCATGAAGGATTCTTGAAGGATTGCTGGGGAATTATCCAAAATAGGC